>CAJHZI010000495.1:2102500-2252500 GCA_905160935.1 Enchytraeus crypticus | reverse complement strand
GATTCACGTAAACCGTGCCTTGACACGTACAGGTGGGACATTATCGTCCGTACAATGTTATGATCCCCGGAATTGTCGTTGTAGTCGCTTTCTAAACGTTCTAGAAATTTGTCAAATAGTTGTTCGGTGTCTGAGCATGAAATTAATGAATCGATCTTTTTGTCTAGCTCTCGAAACTTACCGAAGGAGCAGAGTTCTTCTAGTAGGATCTTAAGAAAGAGAGGATTCGAAGAGTTCTGAGCGCCAGTCACTCTACCTAGTTGATCATCAGAGAGAGTCTTCCCTCGCTGCTTCAAAATATCTAAGCACAGGCTGGTTTTCGGACCTGTACCTAGTGGCTGAATGTTAAGAACATTGCACCCACGACCATCAATGAGTTCCTGATGATGAATCATATCGGTGAAATCCGTGGAAAGAATTATGTGAATTCCTGATGGAATCGACGTTGGAAGAAAGAATAACGGACGGATAATCTTCTCTTTGTACTTTATCTTCTGCAGTTCGTCAATCACAACCACCACTCTTCTGTTGTCGGCGTGTGCTTTAGTCAACCATTTATGCCACTCGTTCAGTAAGCTAACGTCACTCATATTCTTCAGATAACTGTAATCGTCATCCTCTTCTTCTTTTCCCTGACTTCTGCTGAGTTCAAATATTAAATCTGATGTCATTCGCTGGAGGAGATTTGTTGGGTCGTCACTGTTTTGTGTTGCCTCAATGAAATGATAGAGACAGATGTCTCCGGGATTTGATTCCGCATATTTCTTTATCCAGCTCGACAAAAGAGCCGACTTACCCGTCCCCGACATTCCCACAACTAATAGAGGTTTAGTGTCCTTTGAATCGAACACAAATGAATTTAGAGTTGAAAAGTATTCTTCACCACCGTAGTACGATCTGGAATGTGAAGATAGATAGGTTTCATGCTGATCTTGTTCCTTAGCTCTTTGTGTCCTTATGTCTGACTTCTGCTTCAACACCACATCTTCTATGTACCGCTTCGTGTGCTCAAACATAAACCTTGCTCCTTCTACAGGAGTGGTATAGTCTATCTGAACCGCCAGGCAGACCTCCTCCGTGTCTTGAACCCTTCGAATGAGATTCTTCAAACATCGGTCACTGTCTTCGCTCTCGACAGAATACTTATACACCTCTCTCTTGTCGCCGGCTTTCTCTCCTTCTAATCTCTTCAGGTCGTCGTAGGTTTTATCTCTGAAGCAGATGATCGCTGGAATGGCGCCGGGGTTGTTCAGATGACCATGGAGGAACTCGAGTTCTGTAACACTTCTGTCTCTGAAGTCTTCCAGCCAGGGATAACGAGGTATGGCTGCATCGAACGTCATCTGAAGTTCAGCGTCATCCAACCCTTTCCATCCGTATCTCTGTCCAAAGAAGCCTACGAAACATTACAACATAGTTTACACATAATTATCTTCCGCGTTGAAATGTTACACACGTTTCGCAATAGTTGATAAGTGTTGTTTCGCGAATCGTGATTGCGGGAAGAAAACAGGTCCACCTATACGCACCTCGAGTGTTTTCAAATGACGATTATATATATATATATATATATATATATATATATATATATATATAATATATATATATATATATATATAATATATATATATATATATATAATATATATATATATATAATGTATATATATATATAATATTATCTATGCAGCTCTTAAATATAAAGCTACCAATAGCATTTATGCCCATTTACTGCCCCGTGGATCTAAATTACAATCCAAATTACTAAAAAAAAATTTAAGCATTGTTACCTCTCAAATGTCAATTAAGATTATATTATTTTGGTGTATTCAGTTGTGTCCCAAGTTTAACCGATATAGAAAATCAGTGGTCCGTGTTAACTTAAAGGGTCCGTAAGCTCAAAAGACTAAGGACCGAAACAATTGCCATGCAACTACATTAACAGATTCATTATTACCATAATTCTTGACAATATCGAACAAACTACTCCTTGTACATGACAACATTGAGCAATATCTACTAACCGACGAACAGATCCGATCGATCGATCTCTCTCAGACATATGTCTATCGTTTGATGGTTGGACGATTGATCGGTTGTTATGCCCCAGCGCATGTCGATCGGTACGAAGCGCACACCCGATGAGGCACAGAGTGAGGTGAGCTGAGGCCAGTAGCGACGAGATAGTTCCTCTCTCTCGCCCTCCATCCCGTTGAACGGCGAGGAGTAGAAGACTCTGAAAACATTCTGCTCCTTCAACTTCCGCATTCTTCCTTCTCAGTCAGTAGAAGTTTTGAGTTTCTATATGTTAATTTGCCACTTTTAACAATTTAAGTTTGAACTGTTTGCATATCCTTAGTAGAAGTTTAACAGCAAAGGTTGAGCATGTTTTAGGGTTAGGCCTACTAACTAATTACAGTATGTTGAATCACCTATTCCGATAAGCGCTGACCTACTTTCAAATAGTTCTGTAATAAAACTTTTACTTTAGACCTTGATAGTTTTTTATGCACAAGTTAGACCTCTCGTGTTCATATTAGCATGACACACAGAATAGCAGCGCCCAGTTTTAAGCGTCAGTGAAATGATATGCAATTTTCGCATAGCCTGAAACTAGCGGTATATTTGTTTAGTTTTAGTTAAGTGCCGATTTGCATGAATTGTACTCTGTTGTCTGTACTATATATTCATATCATAGGCCTATAGCAACGAAGACTAAACGTGCTTAATAGTGGAGTGGTTTTGATTAGTGACCATAAAACAACAGGCCAAAGACTAAACACTAATAGGCGTCTGTTGTACCTATCCAAGAAACCAGTAACGGGCTAGTAAGTATCTTAACCTCCTACTTTGTGGTCGAGAAATTACTGATCATGCAGCTGACAGTGTCTTAGCTATTTATTTACCAATAGATATGATTATATTAATTTCTAAAACCTATAACTATACTAATTTCTAATAATTACAATTCCAAGAAGTTACGCTTAATTTCTTAATTTCTAATAACTATAATTATACTAATTTCTAATAATTATAATTCTACAAGTTATGTTTAATTTCTTTAGAATAATTGTAATAATATAGCAGTTAGGCTTAATTTGTAATGATTATTGAGAAAATAACTAATAGGAAATTTATACTGTTTAGTTAGAGTGCCAGCTTTTAATCTGAGGTGAATTGAACCATCGTGGGTTCGAATCCCAGCCGTGCTGATCTGAGAGTAAATTCTCACACATTCACAGGACTGGTTATACGGAAAATGGTCTATATTGCCTAACGGTTTAAACATGTGATATTAAAAATTATAGATATCAATGTAGTTGATCATTTCACTATAATGCGCGTTTACTTCTATTTGGTAGAGAGAGGAACCTGCTTACAAGGCTGTGTCATAGAGTTGTCTAGAAAGAAGCCGTGTATTAAAACTTTAGCAGAAAGTACAGGACAAAGCTATGGGTATTTCAACTATTTTGGCCTAAACATGTTAGACTAACGTAGACTTAACATGTTAGCCTAAAACAGACTTAACATTAGCTTTGTTCGTCCACTTAGAGAACGTATAGTAGAAGTATCTTAAATATCCAGTATTCTACTTCATTAGCTAGATTATCCTCAATGCAAATTTTAATTACTTAAAAATAAGACCATTGCTGATAAGTTAAAATGTAGGCTAAAACCCATAGCAGATTTGTAGGTTAACAATCGTAGGAGCGGCAAATATCGTAGGCCACTGAGCTATAAATAGAGTGGCTGTCGAAGGCTACGAGGCCGCATTAGCAGGCCTGGTAGACATAGCAACGCATAAACACACTGACACAACGCCTGAGAGCATCGACAAAACTCTTCACTAAAATCAGTTTGATCAACTGCCATGTCATATTTTAATTAGCGTCTAAGTATCTAGATATGACTATCATCGTCTAAAAATTCTGAAATAAACCAGAAGAATAATAAACTAATTTTAATGTCAGCGGTATTACGGTATTAAAGACAAAAATGCCTAAAATATGTGGATACTCAATTTCCTAAAACAACTACTCTCAAATGTTTGAGTCAACACACATGTTATAGTGCGACAATCATCCATGACGATATCTATTGCCTAAAGCAAGGACATCTCGCTATACAGTACCTCTCTCTCTCTAGTGCTCTGCCAAGTGGCAGGCCTAAAGTACATATTCATACTAGAGTCTATTTCACTCTCCACCTTTTTACTTTGGTTCAAATAAACAAGCTCTCTCGCTCTCTCTCCATCAAGAGCACTCCATAGATCAACAAGAAATGACTTCAACAAGTTAATCAATTCACAAAGGCTATGCTTTTTTCATACTTTACGTAGCCTACAGCTTGGAAAAAATATGGCTTTTGAGGTGGTTTTACGTTGCTTGTTATATTATAAAGAGCTATTATTATTGGCATTCAATACAATTAATATTGAGACGTCGAAGCTTACTGACACATTAAAGAATCGTCAGACATTTTTACTACGTTTTACTACGGTCTAAAATCATAGTATTTCTACGTAATACTACGATCAACAGCTGCTTCTGTTTCACTGGAATTCCCTCGGGAGTGAGAACAGTAAACTTGGCTACAGCCAGTAGCGATGTCTAAGATATTCGACCGCGGATCAGCATGTGTGGGTTCAAATCCTGGGCTTGCCCGTAACTTACATAACTTTCTAGTGACGCTAACATTACCTTTACCAGCCTTTTCTAGATTACAGCTTGAGGTAGCTAAAGCTTGATATAGGCCTAAAGCTTGACATATGCCTAAAGTTTGATATCAGGCCTACATCTAACAAATTATACTTTAACATAACAGCAATTAGGGTGCTACAGTCATCAATGACATCATCGAGCACTACTGAGACAATATGTTTACACGGCACTTATTAAATAGACGAATTAGATAAGAATTAAATTCATTCGTTGCACCAGACGAAAGGTGCAGCTGTTGATCTGAACACACTGATAATCGAGGTTATACCTATATTATAAATCACACAATTAGGCTACAAACTAAATCACATTTCTACGTTGTCTAAATTGCCTAGAACTAATACAGTCTAATGAAAGTCATCATAGAAGCTGGTACAGCGATGAACAATTGTGGGCCCACTGGACAGTGGTGCCCTCCACCTTGAAGTTGTCTACCCCGTAAAAACAAAGAAATAATAACAAACTGGCCCACCAGACAATGATCATAACAGCTAGTAATAACGCAAGGAATGCTACAAAATACAATCCAAAGACACAAAGAATTGTAAATTACAATCGTGCCAATAACTGACTGTAAAATCAACGCTTGCTATGTGTTAGAATAAACGATAGTGCAATAAGTTAGCAACAATTATAACTTTACATACACTGCATATTCCGGAAATTATGAATGGAATCATTACACGATTGGCAGAAATATTTGACAAAATTCATTCTTCTCAAATTTAATATTATCCCGCACTTATTACGACCAAAATCTTTAAAATTTGTGAATATTTATCGACACGATAAATATACGGGACATCAAAAAATTGAAATTAATGCAGCACACATGGTTCATAGTGTCGAGATAACATATAAAATGAATACATTTGCACGGTGCATGGCGGTATGTCATCACGCTTTGGAAGTTTGATAAAAAGCTAAAGTTAACGTCAGTTTCCTCACTCGAAAGCGATGTAAGTGACGAGAGAGCCCAGGATTTGAACCCTGCACATAATTTTAACAATAGAGTAAAGTCATCATTCACAGTCTCAGCTCGTTCCAATTTCTGCTAGAGAACTAACTTCATAAACTGACACCTTATACGACTGCTATAACATTGGTATACACTGAAATTCAATCACATACCAGTCTACTACACTTTCCAGTCACTGTACTAATGTGTTCTGGAAGATTAACCGTTAGCAGCAATAACGTATAATGAATGGCTTATCACTTAAATGTAAGTTCAACAATTTTTTTTACAATTATATCAAAAAATAATTAAATGATATTAACAAATCAATATGATACAAAATCTAACTAAACCAAAGACATACAAACCGGATCCTCCAATATTTTAAAGACAAATATATTAACATAACTATAAATCTGCCAAATGGAGCCATGTTATGACATATGAAACGACAGCAAAACAAAACCTCACCCACGATTATATCTACTACCTTAAAGATTCATATAACACGCAAAGAGTTGTTAGTCCTAGATAATATTCGGCATTTTTGACCTGGCGTAGGAGAAATTCATCATAAGAGAAATTTGACTTTCAGATCTCATGAGTTACATTTTTTAAAATTCCAAGTAAACCCAGAATAAGCAGTTGATCAAGTCTGGAAATAATACCAACGAATATCCAAACAGTTCTGATTGACATAAATAACAAGAAAAGGAAACATAGTCTAATTGCGGAACAGAAATTGATGATTTAAAGGTGATCAGATACTAAATTCTCCAGTTTAAATTAACTTTTCCACTGGGAGCGGTTGTGCTTCCCCCTTTCTTCTTAAAATTTCTATATATAGGCTTTGCATAGTTTTTACCATTTTTACATTTCTTAACGGATGAATGACAGAATGGGCAGAAAGCTTGACTGATAAGTAGGAGACCTTCCGTTCGACTCACAGTTGGAGCGCTCTGACAGTATCCCTTGTGATAAGGAAGCGGACGTTAAACTTAGCTTTATAGTTTTGTTTATACATAGATTCATCTAATGTTCTAAGAATTTCACATAAAATCACTTTTAGATTTATCATTTGGCAAACCCTAAAATGACAGAAAACAATTTCAGACAGTTGACTAATTTTAACCACATATCTAGGAAAGTGAAGTGAGACAAAAATAATTAACAGAAATAACTTAGGAAATGGATAAGACCGACTTGTTCAGAGGCACACATTTACATATTAGTATAATGTACTAAAGTTTGGCTGCTTAACAATTAAATCCCTTAGGATTCATCGACTGCCAGTTCCACAGATCACGACCTGCCAATCAATCAAAAATAAATTATGAAATGAAGCAGACTACAGAAATTACCTGTTACAGTAATGTAAAATAAAATCTGCTACAGTAATGTACGCACAAACTAATATAACTGAAGTCTAAAAGAATCAGAAATTGCACAATTACAGTGTCATAAACAGCTACTCACATTTTAATTTTTTATTTCTTATCTTTAATAAAAGATAATTCGTTAACATAATTATTCTTTATACGATATTGAAAACTAGTGAGTGCTTCGTAATGTGCCTTAATATTTTGATAATGCTTATTGATCGCAATTAATCTTACCCACTAAGATAAGTATAACTAGTTGCAGTAACTTTATCTGCTTAACAAATAATAGTGAAATACACTTATTTATATTTTTTGTATCAGTAAAAATCTAACTTTATTCAACTCCAAATAGTATTATCTAACAGAAGAATAGATATTTAGTTCCTGATAAGTATTAATAAAGAAAACGTCATGATAAAAGCGAGCTAATAAAGCAAATAAATAACTACAGTCTTAATAGACTACCAATACATACACATCTCATCCAGTCCTTTCTCAGCTTTCCAGTGCAGCTCATCAAACGCTAGCTTAGGATCAGCATACACTGTGGCCACATCACCTGACCTCCTAGCCACTATCTTGTAAGGTACCTGCAAAATCAATCAATTAATCAATCTTGAATTATTATTAACTATTAAATGAATTATTATTATTCATCATAATTATAATTATTCATCAATTATTATGATGAATAATTAGGATTAATAATTAATCATTTATAATTATAGATATTTAATGATTAATTAAAATTAACAATCAGTAAATTAAGCTCATCGACAATCAGTCAGTCAAGCAATTAAACCATTAATCAATCAATCAGCATATACTGTAGCTACATCATCTAATATTCTAGCAACCATCAATTAAGATATCTATACAATCAATCCATGAAGCAATTAATCAATCAATTGATCAAACTTATATCCAATTCGTAAATCATCCAGTATATACAGTGGTTTTGTAACTTTTATAGTAATAATGCCATATGCCTGTAGATCTCCAATTGATTTAACTTCGTAAAAAAGTAACAACCTTAATTCATTGTCGTTAACAATAGCCACAGAAATGTTTTTATGCATTTGAGACCATTTAAAAGCGTCCTTCTCTCGCTTCCATTCTCATTCTGTGATTACAGCTAGGCAGTAGTAACAAGAACTGTTAAACTTTCCAGGGTGTTGAGGGGATCGGCCCCCACCTCCATATATCTGTCCATTAGAATTATGAGAAAATGTTAAAATTCATTTTAAAAAGAGGTTTACAAACTCTCAAAAATTAATTAATTAAACAAGTCACAACACACAACGTTGCACTTAGCGCTAGATATAAAACATATTCTAGGAGTTTCAACTATCATGACGTATCCAATGTACTTACTGGTTTACCGCTTGCTTTCTCAAAAGCTTTGATCATTTCCAATACAGAATAACCCTTTCCTGTGCCTAGGTTATATATCTGCAAGCAAATGTTTACAAAGAGTTATAAATACTAATTGGTTTGGACCACGCTATTATATGGATGTGAAACATGGACATTAAGAAAGGAAGATATTAGGAATCTGGAGGCATTGGAAATGTGGATTTGGAGAAGAATGGAGAGGATTAGCTGGACTCAAAAGGTTACAAATGAGGAAGTCCTGGAGAGAGTTGGCACAGATAGACAGTTGATAAATGTATTAAGAAATAGGAAGAAGAGATGAATAGGACACATTCTAAGGGGGGAAGCTCTATTAAAAGAGGTCATAGAAGGTAGAATCGAAGGAAAAAGAGGCAGGGGCAGGCCGAGATTAGGTATGCTAGATGATTTAGAGACCCACTCATATGTGGAAATGAAGAGGAAGGCGGAAGACAGAGAAGAGTGGAGGCGTTATGTACCATGGACCTGCCAGTAGGCAGTGCACTAAGAGAGAGGTTACACCACAAAGCAGTGTGAAATAACAAAATACAAAGCATAAATATAATAGGTAAATTATGGACAAAGACAATTAGACTGTAAATGTGAGTTCAGAGCATTAGAGCAGCTGACAGCAGCTGATAGCAGCTTACAGCAGCTGACAGCAGCTGATAACAGCTGACAGCAGCTGACAACAGTTGATAGCAACTGACATCAGTATATAGCAGCTAACAGCAGCTGATAGCAGCTAACAGCAGCAGATAGCAGCCGATAATAGCTGACAGCAGCTGACAACAGCTGACAGCAGCTGATAACAGCTGACAGCAGCTGACAACAGTTGACAGCAACTGACATCAGCATATGGCAGCTAACAGCAGCTGATAGCAGCTAACAGCAGCAGATAGCAGCTGATAATAGCTGACAGCAGCTGACAACAGCTGACAGCAGCTGACAACAGCTGACAGCAGCTGTCAAGGCTGCAGACAATTCAACGAAAGACAACTATCTCACAGACCTTGCAGCCACAGTTTTCCTCAATCTTCTTGATGGCGGCCACGTGACCAAGTGCCAAGTCAACCACGTGAATGTAATCTCGAACTCCTGCGAGTGACAAAGCCGTCATAAAACAGACGCTTTACAACCCAATAAAGCTAACCTTCCCATTTGACTCTTATACCACACTTCAGTTTTTGAAGCTCTAAAATCTTTATTCTAACATATGGTGTTTATTAATGTAACGATATTACAAATAATTTACAGAAATTTCTACCATAATTTACACTGAAACTATAACAAATTAATTTTTATTACATTATCAGAATTTAACAGGTTGAATGCCGTACAAAGGTACCAAGTTCCATCTAGCTAACTAACTGTGATCTTTGCCCGTTACAGTGAGTTCAGACTGAACAGCGATCAGGACTAGACATTTGATAACTCCTTGTTGAAAAATAATTGAATCCATCAATCAATCAAATTGCTTAATAGCCTTAATTTGTAAATAAATAAATAATAATAATAATAATTGGTAATAGAATTATTTTATTATTATTGATAATAATTCTAATTAGGTCGAATATCACACCGACATCGTCACGGGCTTCAGCCTCAATGAATAATTAAATAAATTAATGTAGCTCAATTGCTCAAATATATCCTACTTTAGAATATAAAACTAACCAATCTAAATAAGAAATGAGCTCAGGAGCAGTAAGGTCCTAAAATAATAGCCAGTTCGGTGATCAAAATTGTAAAATCAAGTACCTTAATCAGTCATATACATCAAATTTAGAATATAGAACTGTCAGTCTGTCAGTCAACCAAACATCACTTAACCATTGATAAGCAGCTAATCAGATGAAACACTTATCAGTCAAATCACTCCACTCAGTGATAATCAGTTACTACAAGCAAGCACTAACCGGTGCCGTCAGGTGTATCATAGTCATTGCCGTACACGCTAAGCTCAGGCCTGCGCCCCACGGCCACCTGGGCGATGTAGGGCGAGAGATTGTTGGGCGGCCCCTGGGGGTCCTCCCCTATACGCCCTGAACTGTGGGCACCAACAGGGTTGAAGTATCGCAACAACACCACGTTCCATTTCTGTAATTACATAATCTTAATAGTAATGATAATAACAATAATAAGAATAATAATAATAATCATAATAATAATAGTAGTAATAATAATAACAATCATCATCATCTTCCCTTAAATCCCAGTTTAACTAGGGTAGGGATACGAATAGACGGTTTCAAATCCTAAAGAATTTAAGATTTTCCATTGGTTTAAATTTTGTAGAAATTTCTGGAGCCTAGGCGCTCACCAACCGAATGCCCTTTCTGACGTTGGTAGTAATAATAATAAGAACAATAATAATTATAATAATAATAAAAACAAATATATTAATAATAATAATAATATTTAATAGTAAACAATATTATAATAACAGTTAGTATAAAAATAAAAATAATAAAGGGTTAACGTCCGTTTCCTTCTAAGATGATGTCAGGGACGTCCCACAGCATACGTCACTACATATCAGTTCATCCAAACCACTCTAAAACAGAAATGAGCTCAGGACAAGTAAGGTTCTAAAATAATAGCCAGTTTGATCAAAATTGTATAATCTAGGTAATTGTGTACTTTAGGTAATTGTGTACTTTAGCTAATTGTATCGTTTAATAATCATCCAGCTCATAGTATAATCAATCCAAATGTATAGTCTAACTATTTGAATATTCTAACTAATTTTATAATCTTGATAATTCTATAATCTAGCAAACCTCCAAACTTAAGCACTTTTATTATCGCAAGTAGCAAAAATTTAATAGCTCACTTAAGAGTCCCATTTTACTTTCATTTAAAGCAGTCGGTAAGATATTCGACTGCGGATCAGTAGGTGCGGATTCAAATCCTGGGCTCGCCCGTCACTGACATCGCTTTCGAGTGAGGAAACTGACGTTAACCTTAGCTTTACTAGCTTTATCACACAAAGCACCACAGCTTATTGTTATTTAAAATGCTGCATTGTCACTTGAATAGCAACAAATCTTACGTTGTCAGCCTTGCAGGCATCTCTCAAGATCTCCTCTATGAAATACTTCGTCTTTCCATAGGGATTGGTGCAGCCGCCGGCTGGATGAGTTTCATCAATGGGCAGCCTGACTGGGTCACCATAAACAGTGGCAGAGCTGGAGAACACCATGTTAAACACATTGTGCTTAACCATGACCTGTGAGAAACACATCACCATGTTAAACACATTAGCTTAACCATGACCTATGTGAAATACATCATATTATACACATTGTGCTTAACCATGACCTGTGTGAAATATATCACAATGTGCTTAGCACATTGTGCTTAACCATGACCTGTGTGAAACAAATCATCATGTTAAACACATTGTGCTTAACCATGACCTATGTGAAATATATCACCGTGTTAAACAAATTAGCTTAACAATGACCTGTGTGAAATATATCACAATGTGCTTAACACATTGTGCTTAACCATGACCTGTGTGTAATACATCATCATGTTATATACATTCTGCTTAACCGTGACCTATGTGAAATACATCATAATATTATAATTGCAATAACCTGCATGAAACCTCTTACCATAGCAGTGGGACCTCCCATCACTCTGTTAATACTAACAAAGTATCATACACTCAACTCACCTCTATCAGATTCAGTGTGCCGATGATGTTGTTCTTGTAGTAGAGGACAGGCAACTGACATGATTCACCCACTGCCTTCAGTCCAGCAAAGTGCATCACCGCAAAGAACCGATGCTTCAATACAATCATACAAACAGCGGCTTAACCAGTTGAACAACATTCAAATATTAACAAGTCACATTTACACTTAGCCAATCAGAATTGAACCCTTTTTGGTCATAACAACCCCGCAGGTGCTACTGACATAGTTTTGGTTTTTGTAGTTGTTGTTATTTCCTACTATTCTTTCTATGGTTATTAGTATTCATAGCCTTGTGATGGCAAATCAATTGCAGCCGGTTCAGATTTGAGAATACACTTACCCTGGGGATTTTTCATTCTTAGCTGTCAACAGTTGGTCTTCTAAGTTGATCAACCAAATAAGCATTAACTGCACTTGATATAACTTAATTTGGTTAAATTGACGTACAGTTAAACTGAGTGCTCTAAAGCCTGTCAGCTATATATAACTTCAATTGATATATAAACTTCAATTCGACTTTAAAAACATGACCATTTTTAATATATAACCTATAAAGATCAAACTGAGAGGGTTTGATAGGCACAATACATTGATAAAAATGCACAAAGTTTCTATAAGCAAAGAAGGAATTTAAGATAAATACGGCAATATTACAAAAAAACAGTACCACTCTCACTAACAACAAAAAACAACCCTGTTACCATTTCAACAAGTTTAAACCATAGAGTAAGGAACAGAATCTTACCCCATATTATTGCTGTAATCATTCTCACTATTATTAATATTATTTTACTCTATAGTAATAATCTTACCCTGTTAAAAACATCTTCTAGTGCAACTGTATCTAACAGATCAACTTTATAGAAAGTGATTGTTCTTTTCGTTATTTCTTCCACTCTACGAACACATTCTGCAACACAAATACAGAGTAGCATATCAATGTAAATGTGTTATTAATATAATAGCATAAAGCATATGATGTCTTTCAGACACTGGAACTTATTGGAAGAGCAATTGCAATAATTGGAGAGGCATAACATTGATATCAATACCAGGCAAAGTCCTATGTTCTGCATTACTTGAAAGAATGAAAATAGAAATATGCTTAGGTTAAGAGAAAATAAAGGTTAAGAGAACATCAAGCAGGGCTCAAGAGCACCAGATACAATGATCTAATTTTAAGTATGAGTCACAATATTCAACAGAGCATCAAAATTCAATGAGATATCTGCCTAAATTTCATTGACTCGAATTATAAACCCAGAAAACTTGAAAACTCATTGCATTCTAAGTAATCAGAGAACTCAAAGAACTCAATGTTCTCAGTAATCAGAGAACTCAAAAAACTCAATGTGTTCTCAGTAATCAGAGAACTCAAAGAGCTCAATGTTCTCAGTAATCAGAGAACTCAAAGAACTCAATGTTCTAAGTAATCAGGGAACTCAAAGAACTCATTGTGTTCTCAGTAATCAGAGAACTCAAAGAATTCAATGTTCTCAGTAATCAGAGAACTCAAAGAACTAAAAGTTCTCAGTAATCAAACACTCAACTGAAGTGCATTCACAGTACTCAGAGAAATTATAAAGAAATTGACCCCCTGATCTCTATAAGACAGTCTCTACATGGAATTTTAAACAAGAGTTACTCTAAAAAAAGATTAATCAATAATCTCCTTCTAACAATTCAAACCCAGCACACAGGCACACATAATACACAATATTGCCTTCTTGTGAAGTCGTCTATCTTTCATCAAAGTTGATCAGTTAGATTACTAACCAATAAATTTCATTTGTTGATATTTATGATACATTTGTTTTATTTTTACAGCAAGACCCTAAATATAACATAGGAAGAGGCTGTTTATGATGTAGGGAGCCATGAAGACATATATTGAGAAGTGCACTTGAAAGATCAGAGATAACGTAGACAGCCTATCATAAACTTTTCAGCTTTTATATCCAGTAGAGATAACTCCAGCAATGACCCTTAACTTATTTGCAGTAATCTGTTAAACGTTCAACTCATTGATAGATAATAAAGACTTGAGCCTTTCTCAGTAATCTATGAACCTTAGTATGAGTCAGAAAGATAGAGAGAAAGAGAGAAGAAAAATATAACTATAATTAATTAACAACTAATTAACAAATGGCTGGAGCCAGTTGCAATGTTGGTAAGATATTCATTGTGGATCAGAATGTGGGGGTTCAAATCCTGGGCTCGCCCGTCACTGATATCACTTTCGATTGAGAAAATTGACGTTAACATTAACTTTACCATTATTTTTTACAGAACAAAAGGACTGGCACTTTCTTTGATCACTTTTATCTCAGTTGGCATTTGAAACTTTACAGCTGCACTCAAATGGCTCTGTCAGCAATGCAAGTGCATTCATAGATGATCTTCTTACACGAATCACACTCTTCAACTGAACCAAGTCATGCTACATTGGGCTCGGTTAGTACATGATAGGATGATAAACTTGGAAAGCTGAGTGTCGACAGCTTTGAATGAAAAAGTCGCATACACATACCCAGAGCTTAGATTCAACGTACAAAACCCAAGATGTGCTCAGCCAAACTATGACATGAATATTATGGGCAGAATAGAACCTAACAGTCTGTCTAATTCCATTAATAAAGGATCTCAGCCATTATTTCAACAGCCACAATAGTTGAATGATTGCGAAAAATGCAAAATTTTAAAAATTTTAAAAAAATTAAATGTGCCTAAATGTCTGAAGCTTTTAATCAATTCTAACTTTTTACTGTCTACTACTAGATGATACAAAGCATGGCACATTAGGCTGTGCACAATATCTATAAATGGGATGAGCCTGAAGCATGTTAGAAAAGTGTTCAACAGTGGAATAGTAGGTACAGGGGGTTCAAATCCAGTGCTCTCCCTGCCACTGGCATTACTATCAAGCAGAATAATTGACATTAAACTTGATTTTAGCTTTTGGTTTAATATACTTATAAAACTAAACTTAAAGAAACTTATTGAGAAATTAAAAAGTCAAGAAACTTCAACTACTACCTTCACTAGAATTGACAAGGTTGTCGATGATGACGACATCGTAACCAGCAGAGATAAGTTCTATCGTTGAATGACTGCCGATATATCCTGCACCTCCGCACACTAACACGCACTTGCTTCCCTCGCCAGCCATTGTAATGCTCTAATAAATAATAATAATATTACCCTCACTCATATTAGTTTAAGTATTTTAAAACTAAAATCCTAAATATTACTTTAAATATTAATAACAGCACTGCTTTTACTCTAACAATGATTCTGTGCTCCGTCCCCTCCTTTTAACATTATATACCACCAAGTTAAGTTCCTAACTGATTCAACATTTAAATTTCACTTTATTTAAATATTAATTAACTTTTACTAAATTATTATTTATTAATTAACTGACCCATCTCGTTCTGTCACAGGTGAATATTCTGACCCTTTTTCATAAGATCATGGACTTGCACAGTTTTTTTATCTCACATTCTCTTGCGGTCATTGTATACTCAGTCGCCATCGTTTAGTGCATAGGAGTCTGTTAAAGCGAAGTCTGGCTGAGACGTCCTTAACTTTGACTTTAGTATCATCTAGCATTAATTTAATTTTTCATTAATTATTATTTACGGGTGCTAGATTAAAGTGAGTATAATTTATATATTAAATGAATTCGTATCAACCATACTTCTCAGCGGTTACAGTTCTAAACAGAATCTAATTTCAAAGCAAAACTTAACAAGCGTGTAGAATTCAATGAAGAAGGAAAGGAGTAGGATTATTTTATAGATTCATCAAACCGGATCAGTAGATCCGGTTTCTAAACATTCTAAACATTAGGCAACCAACGACAAGAATACACGTCAAATTAGGAGCTACATAGTAAAGGGCGATGATACAGTTACGAATGAGAATATAGAATATAATCAGTGAGTACGTGTAGTCCTGTGAGTACATTATCGTTCATTTTTACCAGGCAGTAAAGTTGATATTGGATAGCGTCAAAGCAATGATAAAGAAATCTTGTGTAATATTCCCACACAATAACATGACACGTTGCATATGACTATGGTAAATAGGAGTTGCCGGTATTTCTGTATAACTCTATTAGACATCTCAGCATCGTCACTAAATAAACTGAAGTAAATAAAATATTAATAGAAGCACCTGTTACTCTACGTGTCTACTTTTAAAGACAAAAATCAATGCAGTTATTAGTTAATTTCTAATAACTATAATAAATTAGATTACCAAGTACTAATCAGTCAATGTAAATATAAACATTGCACTAATGCCACTCTTCCAATTTTATCCAACTGTCATAAAATATCCAAATCTTGTAGCAAATTTGCTAACATCACCTTTAAGGATTTTAGATATGAAAATTATTTAAGAGTTTTCATCAGAAGGAATGGTGGAAGCCAACGTGATTCTGTCGTCCATGAGAGCTTCGAGCACTTTTAAGACATACTAACCGGTTAGCAAAAAGGAAGTCCTAAACTGCAAATTCTAACTTTCAAAAAGACAATACAAAGATTAAATTAATTAAAGAAGAGGAGATTTACGTTCTGGTCACAATACAAGGACAGTGGATAGAAAAGAGAATTGGAAAATTATTTTTGCTTAATTTCTAATAACTATAATAATACTAATTTCTAACAATTATAATTCTACAAGTTGTATGCTTGATTTCTGTAGTATAATAACAATAATAACAATAACAACAATTAGAGTGCTACTGTCGTCAATGAATAATATAGCAGTTAGGCTTAATTTGTGATTATTGAGAAAATAATTATTAGGAAATGTATAACTGTTTATTTAGATAGAGGGCCAGCATTAAATCTAAGGTGAATTGAATCCTCGTGGGTTCGAATCCCAGCCGAGCCGATCTGAAAGTAAAATCTCGGGCATTCACTGGACTGGTTATACGGAAAATGGTCTAAATTGCCTAACGGTTTAAACATGTGATATTAAAAGTGATAGATATCAATATAGCTGATCACTTCACTATAACGCTTGTTTAATTTTTACCTTTTTACTTCTTAAATCAAAAATTATTGAAGTGGATTCAACCAAAGATATAGAATTACAAATATTAAATTTAAATATATATTATATATTAATATAATTTGAATATGTAAAATAAATACATTTATCGGAGAAATATGATGAATCCATATAATTCTTTATTCTATGGATTCAACATATTTCTCCGATAAATGTATTTATTTTACATATTTAAAAAATCATTTTTTTCTATCAATGACAAAAAATAAATATATATATCTAATTCTGATTAAATCTTTATAATAATAGAAAATGAATCACTGTATAGAACTTACTGTCTCGTATCAGCTAATTGGCGGCGAGTCAAAAGTTAGTTCAGAATTCTCACCAATTCTATTCAAAATAACTTGACACACTCAAGCTACCATAACAAAGATCACTTGGAGGTTTTTCTACAACTTTCACACCACAAAATCCACAGTAGTCTAGGACCGAACACTGCATGGGGCTGTAACTGCTGCATTACACAGTGCACTCTGTCATACATCTAAACTCACGGAAAGAATTGTTCTTCAGAGGCTTTCTACTCATCTCTCTTACAATGATCTATTTAATAAGCATCAAGCTGCTTATACTAAGCATCGTTCAACTGAAACGGTGCTTCTATCTGTGTGCAATTCTATTGTTAATGCCATGTGCACGCAACGCTTAACTGGATAATGTATGCTTGATCTTTCGGCCGCTTTGATACCATTGATCACAATATTCTTCTGGAACGTCTTTCTTCCTGGTTTGGTATTCGTGGAATTGTTCTTGATTGGTTTTCCTCCTATCTGACGGATCGTTCTTTTAGTGTGAAAGTGATGGAGTACATCTCTTCGCCTTCTCACTTAAAGTATGGTGTGCCTCAAGGCTCCGTTCTTGGTCCTATCCTCTTTAACCTCTATACAACACCCCTAAGCACTCTAATCTCTTCTCATTCTCTTGATCATGAACTATATGCTGATGACACTCAAATGTACACTTGTTTCACCCCTAACTCCTATTCTGATGCTGAAACCCTCCTGCAACAAAGTTTTCAGTCTATATCCTCTTGGATGTCTGCTAATTTCTTAGCACTTAATCCATCTAAGACTGAATTCTTGTTGGTTGGGACACCTCAACAGCTTCTGAAGCGGAATGGGAAAACTCTTTCGTTATCTTCGGATATTAAAATATCACCTGTGTCTTCTGTGAGAAATCTCGGTGTTATCCTTGATAAACACCTAACCTTCCACGAACACATAACTAGAACTTCACAGGCGTGTTTCTTCCATATCCGTGATCTTCGTCGAATACGTCCATATTTGTCACGTGAGACAGCTTCTACAATTGGTGCTGCTCTTGTGCAATCGAAGTTTGACTACCGCAATTCCTTGTCTTTAAATCTCCCGGGCTGTAAGATTGATCGGTTGCAGTTTGTTCAGAATTCTCTTGCGCGAGCAATTTCTTGTAGTTCCAAGTACTCACATGTTACATCTATTTTAAAGTCTTTGCACTGGCTAAAGATTAAAGAGCGTATCATTTACAAAACAACTTCGTTAACCTACAAGTCCATCACCATCCCTGGACAAACTTGTATGTCTCAATTGATTAAAGTGATGCAGCCTGCTATTACTCGGTCTTCTAAGTTAATTACTCTTGTAAGACCTAGCTTACCTTCACGCTCTAAATTATCTAATCGTTCTTTCCAGCATGCTGCACCGCAGATCCGGAATTCTCTTCCATCCAATCTTCGGAAAGCTTCCTTTGAATCACATCGGCCTTTGCTTTCCTATGAGCTGTTCCATAGGCAGTTGAAGACCTATCTTTTCCATCTCTCTTTTCCATCCAGTGTCCATGAGCAGCGACCTGCGCCTAAACCACCTTTTCTTTGACTCCCTTTACTTTGGACTGAATTTCCGGATTTTGGAATTTGCACCTTTTTGGACCTTCTTTTTGCTCGCCGGCTAGATTTTTGTCTCAATAGTGCTCGATGTTGTCATTGATGACTGTAGCTCTCTAATTGTTGTTATTTTTTTTGCACCTAATTCTATGACATGGGAGTAAAGAGGAGGAAGCCAGTGACGAAGTCGGTAAGACACTCGACCGTGGATCAGTATGTGCGGAGTTCAAATCCTGAGTTCGCCCGTCACTGACATCGCTTTCGAGTGAGGAAACTGACATTAACCTCAGCTTTGCCCGCTTTAGCTTTTAGCTTTTTTAGAAACGGATTATAGTTAGGCTTAGATCAGGACACGGAGGAGACAATCACAGGTCTCTCTCCAGAATTGTGAAGAACTTGCATACAGGTGGGGTAGGTGGAATTTTTCCATTGTGCGACTGTGATCAAATTCAGTCTAAGCATCATATTGTACAGACAACAGAAAATACCGAATTCTAAACGTTCAAGATTTAACTATCGAATACACAGAGAGAAGGACGAGTTAGAGGTTTTTGAAAGAGAAGTCGTAGTTGGGAGGTTCTTTGGGAATGACTGGAGGCGTGTTGGGAATGCTGATTCCCTCAGTGTCGAGCAGACGAAGCTTTATCTCCATGCTCAGCAGCGTCTCTAGGTCCCTCTCCATCATCGTACTCGTCATCTGAGACATACAATACTATACAATACAATACTATACAATTCTATACATTACGATACAAACTACAATACATTAAGATACAACACTATACAATACGATACGATACAATACTATACAATACAATACAGTCTCCAGGTCCCTCTCCATCATCGTACTCGTCATCTGAGACATACAACACTATACAATATATACCATACAATACAATACGATACAATACTATAAAATATAGTCTCCAAGTCCCTCTCCATCTTCGTGCTCGTCATCTGTGACATGACACAATACGATACAATACAATACTATACAATACAATATGATACAATACAGTCTCCAGGTCCCTTCCCATCATAGTGCTCGTCATCTGCGACATACAATACATTACAATACATACTATACAATACATTACGATACAATACTATACGATACATTACGATACAATACTATACGGTACATTACGATACAATACTAAACAATACAATATGATACAATACTATACTAATACGAGTTAAACACAATATTAAAATAAAAAATTTATTAGTATTAATGGTAGCAGTATTAGTAACAGTATTGTAATAGTAATAATACAAAATAATAATAATCATAAAATAAAATCCTAATTGTGAAGAAGAAACAAGAAGAGAGCTTACGGGTTTTCCGAGCAGAACGTTGATGGCATCGACCCAGATGTTGAAGATGTCTTCAGTGGCGGCGATGAAGTTGAGTGGATCATACTGATCGTGGTCGTCAGACTGCAGGGTGAAAGCTAGGCTCGTGTTCGGCTACGACATGAAAATAAAAAAGTAAAGTAAACACTCATTATAGTGAATAATCAACTGTGTTGATATCGATCACTTTTAACACCACATGTTTAAACTGTTAGGCAATTTAGTCCATTTTCAATATAACCAGTCCAGTGAATGTCCGAGATTTTACTCTCAGATCAGCGCGGCCGGGATTCGAACCCACGAGGTTTCAATTCACCTCAGGATTTGTCATTTAAAACTTTATGACGTTACCCTTACGATATTCAGACATTCAAAAATACACAAGTATTCAGACACCAATACACAAGTATTCAGACACCAATACACAAGTATTTAGACACCAATATACAAGTATTTAGATAAAAATATACAAGTATTTAGACACCAATACACAAGTATTTACACACCAATACACAAGTATTTACACACCAATACACAAGTATTTACATACCAATACACAAGTATTTACACACTAATAGTAATAGATTACCATAGAAATCATAGAGATCCACTCGTATGTGGACATGAAGAGGAAAACGGAAGAGAGATGAATGGAGACGTTATTTACCATGGACCTGCCAGTAGGAAGTGCACTAAGAGAGAGAGAGAGAGAGAGAGAGAGAGAGAGAGAGAGAGAGAGAGTGGCTCAGCGGTCAAGCGCTCTGGCAAGTTTAACCAAACTTTGTATAGAAACAACCAGTATAATCAATCAAACAAACAATCAATCACTCAATCAATAAGTATTTAACGTTCGGTTCCTTACCATAAGACAAAGAAGGATCAAGTCAGTGATAGAAAACTTTGTAGCACAATGAGTCAATCATGTTCATCTAAGAGATGGCCTGAGAATTCCTCGAGATCGTCATTATGAACAGACAGTCGGATGATAAAACGGGCCTTAAACTTCTTGTGTCAGCTCTATTGTATTGCATTTATGTTTTACTGTATCGTACTACACGGCATTATATTGCAGATATTCCACAGCATTGCATTGTAGTGCATTGCCTATTACTCCACTGCACTCTTTTGTATTGTATTATAAAATACGGGAGCATATTGTATTGTAGCTAACTAGATGTAAGAGAAATGACAATAACAGAACATTGTCATCTATGGTCTGCATAACTTAGTCAAGGTTCAGCACCTATAGGCCTATCATCCTTGTATGAGGAAACGGAAGTTAAACCCCTATTATTTTTACTATTATTCTTATTAATATTATTATTATTATATCGAATACTCTGATTAGAAGAGTATAAGCTGATAAGCTTACAAACTTGCATTTATCAGAGCACGTTTATCAGCTTATCAGTTTATACTCTTATCTACACTTTTATCACAGAATTTGTACATGATTTAAAAACTAATACAAAATAGTAACAAGTTTATAGCTCAGCTCACAATCCATTGCGAAATTTGAAAACTAAAATGTCGAATCGCGAGTTACATGTAACCAACTTATATGACGTGATTTATAAGCAGTATAGAAACCAATAAGCTTAGGTTCTGAAGCAATTTATTATTACAATTTTTTTCATATATGCACTGGTACCTTATAAATAACATAGTGCTAGTGATGAAAATTAAAATTAAAACTACCTTCTTCTTCATATCCTTTATGTGAGGACAGTTTTTGCCAAGCAGCAACTCTTTAATGTTAGCAACTGGAACTAAAACAAAGTTTAAAATACAAATAACAAACTGAATATCAAAACAATAAAAGTCCTTTATTCACGTTGCATGAAAATTTCTGTTCGAAATAAACCAAAATTAAATTAAACATTAAAGATTAGATTATGATTTTTTTAAAATCATAAGTTTTTATAAAAATCAGCATCTTTGTAAAAGAGCTGAAATACCATATACAGAACATCTTGTCCAGGACAAAATCAAGAACCTTAAACAACAACCAGTCCAATGAGTAGAATGTATATTAAATGGTAACAATTCAGAATCCAGAGATTAAATCCAAAGATAAGGGAAGGGTAAATCCAAAAGAATTACACGTTAATCGCAATTTCTGGATAAAAATTTCAAACAACTAAAAGAGTGTAGAGTAATGGTCGGTCACTTAAAGTCAGGAATTAGATAACCGCTTTGCTGCAGCCTGCAACACGACTATCCAATAGGAAAAGAGCAAAAAGAAACAATTTGTGCTCTTAATGGTTGGGCTAAATAAACAATTTTGTGCACTTATTGTTTGGGCTTAACAATTTGTGCACTTATTGTTTTGGCTTAATAAACAATTTGTGCACTTATTGTTTGGGCTTAATAATCAATTTGTGCACTTACTGCTTGCGCTTAATAAATAAATTGTGCACTTATTGTTTGGGCTTGATAAACATATTACGTGACATGTTGAGGATTAATTAAAACCCACTCGCTACGCCGATGACGAGATATGAATGAGGAGACGACTAACGTTTGTTAGGCAGCTGCTCTATAGTGGGCACGGTCGTCTCGTCACAGTCGCCGTGGTGAAATACTTTATGATTGGGCGACAAGCGACAGTAGAACATCCGATCTGACACAACAACAACAACAACAACACATTGTTAGTAATAGAAAAACAGTTCAACTGCTGAAACGATTGTATTGCAGAGTCACTAAGCTTACTAAGGGATAAGCGGAATTATAATAATAATAATAATAACAATAATAAGGTTTAACGTCCGTTTCCTCATCCAAGGATGATGTCAGGGACGTCCCCACAGCACACATCACTACAGATCAATTCACCATGGCGTAACAGTTTGAGTGTTAGCCTCGGAAAAAGGTGGCCAGTGTTAAAGGCCCATTCCATTGAGAACCTAGAGTTTTAACCTAGTGTTAAAAGCCCAGTGGCTGAGTTAAGTAGAGGTTCAACGTACATAAAGAGATCAGCCGCTCATCAGAATTATTTCACAAACATGAACATCTTCGGCACAATATAACCTACCAGAATTTCACAACTAATTTAAAGGGTTGAGTGATTTATTGATTGATAGGTAGATCGATTGCTTTATGAGTTCATTGCTTCATGCATTTAATCATCGCAAAAAGCAACAAAATCAAAGCAGAGTCGAACATAATTTAATCACTTAGAATCAAGAAGTACCAGAAACTGGGGACGATCCACTGGCTGGAGCCGGTGGCGATGTCGGTAAGTTATTCGACCGCGGATCAGTATGTGCGGAGTTCAAATCCTGGGCTCGCCTATCACTGACCTCGCTTTCGAGTGAGGAGACTGACGTTAACGTTAGCTTCTTTAGCTTTTTAAACCCTCCAGTGTTTAGCCTCACCATTACGTCGAGCAGCCTTGATGGTGAACCGCGTTCCCTCCACTAAATAATTCAGCCTCTGCTTCTTAATCAGCTCCACTATCTCAGGCTTGACGAGTTCTCGCAACTCTCTGAAGCAATAGCACATGCATTGCTGAGGTCCAAGACAAGTAAAATAAATGTTTCACAGCAAAACTTGAACTTTCTAAAAGCTAAAAAAGTCGCATCTGCAGATATGTTAAATTCAGCACAGAAGTTTAAAGAAATTTAGCAGAGATTCGGAATCTGAAGAAAAAAGCACGATCTAGCTTAATATAACATAATTGCAGTCGAGAAAACTATACGACCCTAGTTAAACTGCGTTTGAAGGGAAGATAACGAAGATGACTATTATATATTATCACTGACAGCGCGATATCTAGCGTAGAGATGTTAATATGAATGTCTGAATTTCAGAGTTTCAGGTAGCCAGCGTCAAGCAAAATTGACCAATCTGTCATGCACTGGATTGGCAAGACAACAAAGTCACATTTACAACAACTGTTAATTAAAATGTAAATAAAATCTATGCTTTAAAATTTCAGTCAAATGATTCACACAAAATTAATGTATACAATATTCTATATTAGAAATACATATAATTGACGTTTAAGAAACGTTTACGATATAGGAAGAAGAGTTGGATAGAACACATCCTAATGGGGGAAGATCTATTAATAGAGGTCATAGAAGGTAGAATGGAAAGGAAAAGAGGCAGGGGCAGGCCGAGATTAGGTATGCTAGATGATTTAAAGACCCACTCATATGTGGAAACGAAGAGGAAAGCGGAAGACAGAGAAGAGTGGAGGCGTTATATACCATGGACCTGCCAGTAGGCAGTTCACTCAGAGAGAGAGAGAGAGAGAGAGAGAGAGAGAGAGAGAGAGATACTAGGAAAATCAAACAGAACAATGACACAAAATTTCAAAGATGACAAAATTTATTTAAAAATAAATAAATGGACTGGACTGGGATTTTAGGGAGGATGATGATGATGATGATGATGATGATGTTGAAATAAATGTAAGAAGTAGACGTAAAATGATCCTACAGAATTGGCTGAGCCTGGAACTCCCACTCCTCCTGTTTACGCCGCTCATGGTTCCAGATCTCAGTGATCTCCTGGTACGTGAGGTGGGAGAGCTTCTGTCGAAACTGATCAAACGACACTGGACGAGTGTCCAGAGCTCTGCTGATCTGATCCCTCACCACTGTCAACACCTAAACACCAAACAACTTATATCTCACCACTCTCAACACTTAAACACCAAACATCTCATCTCACCACTCTCAACACCTAAACACCAAACAACTTATCTCTCACCACTCTCAACACCTAAACACCAAACAACTTATATCTCACCACTCTCAACACTTAAACACCAAACATCTCATCTCACCAATCTCAACACCAAAACACCAAACAACTTATCTCTCACCACTCTCAACACTTAAACACCAAAAATCTCATCTCACCACTCTCAACACCTAAACACCAAACAACTTATCTGATATTTCACCACTGCCAACACGTAAACATCAACAAAAATTAACTTTTTTAATCAATTAATTATCACTTAATCACTGTTTTATCATCTACATTTACACATCGTACTGGCATTAATATCAATTAATTATCACCCTTATTATAACCCACATATCATAGTAGCACTAATTTATCAAAATCAGTTTATCAGCATCGAGCATGCTAAGCAAACATGCGAAAAATTTCAAATAAAATCAAAATGTGGTCTAATTTATTTATTATCCATACTAATGCAAAGCATGCAATCTAATAACATTATTCTAATAACAAAATAACATTAAATAACATTAATATAATAATTACAATTAAAAAATGAGTTAAGATTAGCTTAGATTCACAGAGTCTTAATATTTTAGAAGATCGATAATAATAATAATAGTAATAATAATAATAATAATAAAAGTTTAAAGTCCGTTTCCTCATACAAGGATATCAGGGACGGATATCATAATTATGTTTGCTATTAAAGCAGAATATTCAGGAGTAATATAGATCCAAGGCGTAGCAGGATCCGAGTGTCGGGGGGGGGCAGCTCATAGCAAATAAAACTTACGAATTAGACACCCAAGAGTGTCCTACAGTGTCCTACCTTTCCGAAGTCAGCCAGCGTGGCTCTCATTTCTTTCCAGGTTTTATTGAGCAGCTGCAGGCAGATGCAGTAGAATTCCTCGAAGGAATGATCGTGAGTGAAGAACATGGGATAGTAGACCTGCTCTTCTTCAGTGGCTGTGAAATGAACGATATGGAAACAATATCTTCGCTAGTACATCGCTCTATGCAGTCCTTGTAGTTGCACAACGTATCGAGCTGTAAAGCCGATCTTAACGTCAGTTTCATCTCTCGAAGCGATATATCAAGTGACGGGCGACCCCGGTATTTGACCCCAAATAGTATTATACTAATCGTCATCTTATCGTTCTAGAGCTTTATATTTACTAAGTAGTTCACATATACTTGGAATAGTGGACATAATGCGGTACAAGTTAATCAAAAAGATAAAGTAACAGAGCGAAATTAGAGGATTTCTTAATCTCTCTCTCTCTCTCTCACTCTCTCAGTGCACTGCCTACTGGCAGGTCCATGTTTTACAACGTCTCCACTCATATCTATCTGCGGTTTTCCCCTTTATGTCCACATAAGAGTGAATCTTTAAATTATCTATAACATTCATTTTGATATACCGTTATTCTTGGGGGAATCTCCTTATGACGAGATGGGCCCCCTATGCCTCCCTCAGCTTCGACTAACATTTACTGGGCAGGGACGTCATTCCCTGAGAAAACAATCCTGTTTATCCTGGATCTCCGGTCTGTTTTCCCTGGATTTATTAATTTAATTATAAAAATAAACGATATATAAACTTTTTATCTGCTTAGACCTCCGAAGCTCCTATAAAGGAATATTCTGTTATTATGCTAGTACTACTGCGGCTTTTTGCAATTCTAGTACGGTCTCTTTAATGTTCTTTGTTACTGATAGACAGAAGTATCCTTAAATGACTAAATCTTTATATTAGAATATACCTGTAATTAAATTTGTTCTCTATTCATTCCTATTTTAAATAAATATGTTGGTAATGGTTGTTCCCCATGATGTGCTCGGATGCGGTTGGACCACTGCATAATAGGGCAACTGCAAACAATCGACTGCGTTTACGTGAGAGGCGACTTAGGCATGAGCTAAGGATAGCAAGAGGGGACCCACCTCACCATGAACTATTTCCCCCCAGGATAAAATGATAATTAATCCATCTAACTGAGGAAGGCAACGTGAAACTACCTCAGAAGCCATACTTTTCCCAAGCTATAGGCTACATAAGGTATGGATAAGGCATAGACTTTGTGAAGGGATTAACTTGTTGATCTAAGGAGTGCTCTTATGGAGCAAGAAAGCAGACTTTGAGTATGAATATGTACCTTGAACCTGCCACTTGGCAGAACACTAAAGAGAGAGAGAGAGAGAGAGAGAGAGAGATGTTGGTTATTTCAGACTACTTTTACATTGTATTTTTCACATCAACAAATATTTATTTTACAGAATATTAATCTACGCACACTGCACACTAAAACCTCAAACACTATCCTAATACTTTACAATACAAAACGCACACTAGACCTACACTAGTACATCACAAAACACATCAGAGCATATTAAAGGATATTTCATAACTAAATAATTGAAACATAATAGTAAATAATAAATAAAGGTTTAACGTCCGTTTCCTCATGCAAGGATGATGTCAGGTACGTCAATAAACAATACCACTAATAGCAGAGAATAGAGAAGCCTACTAACGGGGGTCGCCCACCCTCAGTATTTCACACATGAGATTGGTCAGCTCAATGCTGGCGTGAGCAAAAGGTAGGTCGTGATTATCTCCCCGGCACGAATTCTCTAGCACCACCTAAGTTAAATAATTATAACAATTCATGTAACACTCATCATCATCATCATTATCATCATCGTCGTCATCATCGTCGTCATCGTCATCATCATCATCATCATCATCATCATCATAATCATCATCTTCCCTAGAATCCAAATTCAACTAGGGTCGGAATTCGAAAATTCTGCTTCAATTTCTGGAGCGTAGGCGCTCACCAACTGAATTCCCTTTCTGTCGTTGGTTTGGATCTTAGTGTTTTGTCGCCTTTTACGACACGTGCACTCCACGGTTGGTCTATTCTTCAGCATCCCGTACACAACACTGGTAAAAACAGTGATACCCTATATGACTAACAAATTAAACTAGTGGTGAAGTGGTAGAGAAATACCTTTGTATAATTCTCGCTGTGAGTCTGAGCGAAGTACATCATGCAGGAGAGCGCCAGAGCACCAGGTGGCGTATGTGTAAAGTCTTCAGCTGGATTTGAGTGATTCTATCAATAAATCAATGAATACAGTAATCAATCAATAAAAATCAATCGTCAATCGATTAATTTAAATCAATCTATATACCAAATAATCAATCACTCAATCAAATAGTCAATCAAATTAAATTTTCGACGTATTTACTTATATATTAATAGTAGCAGTATATTATTTGACACTTATTACAATTTACAAAGACAACAGACATACTATTTAACAATGATTACAACGTCAAATTACAAATATGTAATGCTCAGTTTTGTGTTCTGTTACAATCATATCATACTTTAGCTTTTTATTTTACTCCACTCTCTACTATAAAAACTACAGAAATGTCTTAATGGCTCAGTGTAAAAATAAGTGCGTTAGGTGACGTCGTGAAATTTAAATACTTGTTCCATAGATCCTAGAGGAATCAATTCCCAGTAGAGCTGATCAGAGAGTAAAATCTAGAATATCACCAGACTGGTAACACGGATAAAAAAGCTAATGTTAACGTCAGTTTCCTCATAATAATACTAATAATATAACTAAATTAAATTAACTAATAATAATAATAATAATAATTTAATAAACCTGCCTAATGGTTAAACAGTGGGCTAAAAAATAATAGACAGTATCACGGACGATCATTTCAATGTAATTTACACGTTTCATTTCAATCACACAAAATAAATTTGTATGCAATTGCTTGCACATTTAAAAGAATATTTTTTTACAATAGACGCTATTTACATACGCAGTCAATAAAACAAAAGTGATAGATTTCTTAAAGTAACTACAAGGTTATTTTAATTAAAGCAATCGCTCCCTGTACGATAAGAAAGGTAAAAAAAGCTGGTAAAGCTAATGTTAACGTCGGTTTCGTCACTTGAAAGCGATGTCAGTGACAGGCGAGCTAAGGATTTGAACCCCGCACATACTGATCAGCGGAGAAATATCTTACCAACATCGCCACTGGCTTGATGCAAATATTCATGTGTAACAGCAGTCAAAATTTAAATTAACCTGAAATCCGAGTTTCTTGAAATCCTTAATGTGGCTCTGCCTCTTTGCAGGCGTCGATGAGTCAGAGTCCGCATCAAAGGCAATCTGCCTCAGCTCCTGAATGTTAGCCTGCACAGTCTGAATAGAACAACGTTAAACATCAGCCAACTACATGTATCAAGTACTGTCCACCTAAATCAATAAGTACTTAACTGTACGCCTTAAGTACTATCAACTTAAATCACAAAGTACATGTGTCAAGTACTATCTGCCTCAGCTCCTGAATGTTTGTCTGCACTGTCTGAACAGCATTAAACATCAACTACATGTCTCAAGTACTATCTACTTAATTCAGTAAGTACTTATCTATATGTCTCAAGTACTATATACTTAAATCACTAAGTACTATCTACTTGAGATACGTTCATGATGTAGACATGCCAAAATATCAACATTTACAGCTGATATCTATCGATCCAGTATATATCAGATGTCTGGCGCAAGGAAAGTAAGTTCTTCAGCAGTCAATAACAATGCATTTAAATGTACATATACAGCAAGCAGCCCATCATATAATACTGTGTTTCTTAGATATAAAAAAAGAAAATATAAAAATATGTATTTGCACATATAAAAGTATACAAAAAGAATGTTTTCATTTCAAATTCTGCATTTATAAATTAAAATTTCGAAGATAAAAAAAATAAAAACACAGTTTTATAGTATAGACTTTATAACACAAATTTTAACTTTCAAAGATTACAAAGGCTTCAAGTACGTCAGCGAATCTAAGCATCTGGGTTATTAATAGCAATGCTAAGCACTGCATACTTGATCATTGACGTCGACAGAGGCGTAACGTTTCTCATCCAGTAGATTGAACAAGAGACTCTGTAGCACGTATAACTGATGCATCATCTCCGAGCTCTGCACCCCCTTGTGTATTATACTCTAATACATATCAATACAATACGTTGTATTGTACTCCCTTGTGTATTATTCTCTAGTACATGTCAATGCAATACGATGTATTGCACCCCCTTGTGTATTATACTCTAATACATGTCAACACAATACGTTGTATTGCACTCTCTTGTGCATTATACTCTAATACATGTCAATGCAATACTATGTATTGCACTCTCTTGTGCATTATACTCTTATACATGTCAATGCAATACGATGTATTCCACACTCTTGTGTATTATACTCTGATACATATCAATACAAGACGATGTATTGTATTGATATGTATTATACTCTAATACATATCAATACAATTCCATGTATTGCAATACATTGTCTATTATACTCTAATACATATCAATACAATATGATGTATTGCACTACATTACAGCTGATGCATCATCTCTGAGCTCTGTACTCCCTTGTGTATTATACTCTAATACATGTCGACACAATACTATGTATTGCATTCTCTTGTGCATTATACTCTAATACATGTCAATGCAATAAGATGTATTGCACTCCCTTGTGTATTATACTCTAATACATATCAACACAGTGCGATGTATTGCACTCCCTTGTGTATTATACTCTAATACATGTCAACACAATACGATGTATTGCACCCCCTTGTGTATTATACCCTAATACATGTCAACACAATACGATGTATTGCACTCCCTTGTGTATTATACTCTAATACATATCAACACAATACGATGTATTACAATATATTACAGCTGACAGATCATCTCAAAACTTTGCATCTCCTAGTGTAGTACACTCAAATACATATAAATAAAACAATATACATTTATTACAATACATTATAACGGATAATTCCCTCTAACTCTTCAATCTCATTATGACATATATATAATACTTAACTATATCTAAATGCAGCATAACGTATTGCACTACAGTACACAACATAGATGATATATGCATTGCTCACACCACAGATAACAGTATCTTATATGCTCCATGTTCTGTTCAATATATAAATGTGTTGAACACATCAAAAACAACCAAACCCATATAGGAAAGGCACAATAATTTTAGAACTTAGTATTTGATTTTAATTCATTCCATACGTATATTCAAAATCCACTTGCATACCATAGAACTCAATTGAATTCAATTTCATTAAGTGTCAAGTTCTTTCAAATTTCTAGATTACAATTTAGCAATATTCAGTTATTCAAGACTTAGGCTAAAAACAGAAAACAAGCAAAACAAACGTGTCGACATACATTTAGTATAATGTTTCGAATGCTTTCTGAATTCCTGACAGTTTTTGAGTTGAGACTCTCAGCCAATTTCTGAATACAAACCACACATTCGCAGAAATAAACAAAAGTAGTAACTTATTATAACTAATTACAATAAATTAAAATACATATTCAACGTCCGGTTCCTCGCCTAAAGATGATGGCGGTGACTCTTAAAGCGGCAAATATACAAATGATGGGAAAGAAGGTTAGAGGAAGACCGAGAGTTTGGAAGCTGGATTATGCTGATACTTTATAACTATCCGTAATTTATTCGTATGTTGATACAAAGAGAAAAACAGAGGACAGAAATATTTGGAGGTGTTGTATACCGTGGACCTGTCAACGGGCATTACTCTAAGAGAGAGAAAGAGAGAGAGAGCGAGAGAGAGATAGATATATAGAGAGATAGAGAGAGATACAATTGCAAAAAATGCAAAACATGGCAAAGCATCAGTGTACACTTCTAAATGCACAGATCGATGAGAAAAAATGTTCAAATAAAATTTAAAATAAAATAAAAATTAAATTAGATAAATAATATTTAATTTCAATGAAATAAAATAAAATACAAATAAAATGAGATAAATACACAGATCAACGAGAAAGCGAGATTTGTAACAGTACAGTCTGGTACCAGAGTAAGAAAATATTGTTCAGTTAATTTTGTAACAATTTAGCTGAAGTTTCACAAAATTTATAAAAAGCAAATGATTTATTAAGCACATGATGCAGTCAACTATATAAAGAAAGTTTCGTCAGAAAATTTCACTTATAGAAGAATCCTATAATCTCTATGCTACTAATATTTTCCAAAATTATCGTTTCCAAATCAACCTAAGAACAGTTTTAATAAGTAATGTATCACAGACCAAAACAAGAAACCGATTTCATTACAAAAACGGCCTCATATTTCTGGCACATCTTCAGGGCACATTTACCTAAACATTTTATCAAAACAGCAGCTAAGCTGTTTAGCATTTTCACGCTACTTAATAAGCACTTTCATTAATTTAAAAAATAAGCACAAATGTGTAATGACAATAATTACAAAAGATAATTATAATCGCAGGAACTATTATTATAATTATTATCATTGTCAGTATTATTACCGTTATCAACTACAGGAAATTGAGTTGAGTGGCTGCAAAGGCCTGCCGGTGCTTACCTTTCTCTTCTCAACGGAAGCCTTCAGAAAGAGTGCATTGATCAGAGCCACAGCGTTCTTTTGAACATCAACATTTGAGCTACAGATAATTATAGAATATACAACTAAATAAATAACTAAATAAACAATGAAAACAGAAAACAAAGAAAACCAATAAATGTTAGATCACTAAATTCGATGCATATCGAAACATAGTCAGGATAAAAGCCTGGTAAAGCTAATGTTAACGTCAGTTTCCTCACTCGAAAGCGATGTCAGTGACGGGAGAGCTCTGGATTTGAACCCCGCACATACAGATCCGCTGTCGAATATCTTACCGACATCGCCGTAGGCTCCAGCCAACAACGAAGAGTACTAAACAAAGTCTATCCAAACTACGCCTACAAAAACACCGTCTGCCTCAAAAACTCTTACCTAGATAACTAAAAACTTCTGCTAAATGTTTTCCACTCTCTCGTGTTGATACAAATGGCAGACCCAAGGTACACATTTTACATTCTTCTTCCACGCTCCACAATGATCAATCTCCATAGACTAAAGAGTTAATGTCTTCAAGAAAGGCAATGCCTTATCCACACCTTTTTACCTATCACTATCTATATAATCTATAAATGCATAGTTTTAGTGTATTTTTAAGTGAAGTGTCAATACCCAATAAAAAACAAAATGTCTTTAATAATTTTGTGGTAGCTCTCTAGTGTTCTGTAGTTTGCACTGTTTCATTGAATGACACTTGTTATATTTGTTTAGCTGTCTAATTGACGAATATATATCCTCATTATGAGAATAGACTCCTAGAGAACTGACGAGGTTTACACAACACAGAGTGAGATGAATTCAAATTGTAACCACCAACTGAGGTGAGATATGCTGAACTAACGGAACCAAAAGAAACATAATAAATGTGTAATTGTAATCAGGAAAAATAGAATTATAGTAAAGAAGCATCATTGTTTAAATTATAATAATTATTCAGTAACAATAGTTATAGTAATAATAGTAATAATAATAATAATAACATATAATAACAAAGCAAATAATAATAATAATAATAATAATTTTTAAATAATAATAATAATAATAATAGTACTAAAACAATAATAAAAATAATAATAATAATAGTACTAAAACAATAATAATAATATCTGTCCGGGGTAAATAAAAATAAATAATTAAGAAATAATATTAATAATATCAAATTGTTACTATTAATAATTAACTAATTTAACCTATGAAAAATAAATTAAAACAGACCTCTGTAGATGAGAAATGAGGCTGTGTGGTGTGACCTCTAGTTCCACCAAACTATAGTTACCGGTGCTACAAATTACAAATAAAATCGTACACAGGCATCGCACAGCAATTATCTCGCAATTAAAAGTAGAACTACACATTAATTCAAATAATAATAATAATAATAATAATAATAATAACGGGAATACATGATATCGAAGAACAAGTTAATAAAATAGAAATATATAAGATAATATATAATATAATATATAAAATAATATATAATATAATATATAATAATAATAATAATAATGATAATAATAATGATAACACTAATAACAATAATAAAAGAAGTTTAACGTCCCCACAGCACACATCACTACAGATCAATTCACTCAGACCAATCTGCAAAAGAAATGTGCTGAGGAGAAGTAAGGTACTATACGAAAGCCAGTCCGGTGATCTAAAATGGTCACGGTAAATCGATTATGATACATGCACAATTGTAAACCATATATACCAGTATATAACTAGAAAACTAACCATGTGTTTTTGCAGTAGTAGATATCATATTGTACATAACATTCATCATATAGACATATTCCATTAAGTCGAATAAATTCTATAAAATACTGCATTAAAAGTACTAATATCTAAAACGCCACTGGCCACAGATATTTACAGAAACTTAAGCAGATATGGCATAAGTAGTTTAAAATTGCACAAAAAATCAATCAATCAAAGTACACGAAAAATACCCATCTTCTATGCTTAATGCCAAAATGCAAAGCAAAAACTCTACATAAAATAAGATATTATAAGATATATATCACTCTCTCTTAGTGCACAGCCTACTGGCAGGTCAAGGTATATAACGCCTCAACTCTTCTCTGTCTTCCACTTTCCTCTTTGTGTCCACATATGAGTGTAACTTTAAATCATCTAACATTCCTAATCTCGGCCTGCCTCTGCCTCCATTTCCTTCCATTATGCCCCTTCTATGACCTCCTTTAGCAGACTTCCCCCCTTTAGGAAACTCCTATAAGATATAGGAGTTAATATCTTTCTGTTCAAAATTTTTCTGCATTATTCTTTAGGCTAGTCTTCGGGATTTCAAACTCAGACCATTAAAGGAACCTCTATTATTCACCCATCAATTAGTGAGACTCCAATTCAGCACTGGATGGTTTAATGGATGAGAGTAGAATTCCAACTGAGAGAATACTATTGTTATTGAGTATACAGGATGTTTACATTCAGTCTAAATTAAACCAGCCAAATACTATATAGGCAAATACTACATAGGCAAAAACTACAAAGGCAAATACTATGTAGGCAAAAACTACAAAGGCAAGTACTACAAAGGCAGGTACAACAAAGGCAAGTACTACAAAGGCAAGTACTACAAAGCCAAGTACTACAAAGGCAAATACTACATAGGCAAATACTGCATAGGCAAATACTACAAAGGCAAGTACTACAAAGGCAAATACTACAAAGGCAAGTACTACAAATGCAAATACTAAATAGGCAAATACTATGCAGGCAAATACTACAAAGGCAAGTACTACAAAGGCGTGCTCAGCAGCGATCAAAAACCTATGAATGCACGATTGTAATAGAGATTTATGTGACACAGACTCAGGATGAGGAATAGAACGCTCAACAAGACACTAACCAGGACACTAACCAGGACAATAAAGAGGACACTAGACAGGACGCTAAACAGGACATTAAATAGAACTTTAAACAGAACGTTCAACAGGACATTAAAGAAGACATTAAAGAGGACAGATTAGCAGACAAAGCAACCTGTGCAGCACAATGGACTCGAGTATCTCCAGAGCTGACTGCAGAGTTGTCACGTCTGTTACCTTCACCGCACTTACACAACCTCCAACCTAAACACACAAAGTATTCTCCTCGTCCATGACAATATCTCTCTCTATTGTTCTAAAAAGTGACATGTTCAAAGCAAATATTTCTCAAGACAGCCTGCTTAGACGCTCAGTAAGAGCACTGCAATGATCGATAGTGGATCACATAAAAAAGGACTGTCCTCTTGTAGTAATTAAACTAGCTCAAGCTGGGGAAAATAAGATCACTGGATTGATGACGTCGATCCCTTTTAATTGCTGGTTTAAATCATTAGGCAGTTTAGTCAACTTCCACGTCATCAGTCCTATGAACGTCCTAGATTTTACTCTCTGATGTGCTCGACCAGGAATTACCCTAATTAAAAATTAATTAGAAATAATTATTAATTAGGATTTCGATTAACCTCATGACATGTCATGACTTGTCGCTCTACACATTGAGCTATTTGTACTTTTGCCCAATGAGCTATTTTAACATTCAAAAAAACATTCAATGGACTAGCAAAATGTAAAATATATAACAATTCAAGGGCAATTTCCCTATCGAGAAATAACAAAAAAATCAATAAAGCTATAAAGCTAAGGTTAACGTCAGTTTCCTCACTCGAAAGCGATGTCAGTGACGGGCGAGCCCAGAATTTGAACCTGCACCTACTGATCCCTGGTCGAGTATCTTACCGACTTCGCCATTGGCTCCAGCCAATAACTAAATAATACTAAAAATCAAACAATTACTTTGCAGTAAAGTCTAAAACATCAACCAAACTGACGAAATTTAGATTTAGAAAGATAATCTCTTAAAATTTCATCTAAATTATACTTGAAAGGGAGTTAATTTTTTATATTACCATTTTTATGAATTTGGGTTCAATGAAATCCCAGGATTCAAACATATGATCCATCAGCTCCACGAAGGATTTGAGCAGATATGCCAGAATCTCACCGGAGCTGTGAGAACAACCAAAATAACCACAGAGTTTAAGAACAGCTTACAATCTCTAAAAAGATCTGCAGTTAACAGAGAGTTTAAAACGAATAAACGAACGAACGAGAGTTTAATATGTTGATATACTTCAATTATATAACTAATACATATATTAATATACTCATAATAGTGGTGTTTAGGTAAACGTTACAAGAATAAGCAGAGATCTCTACTTTCAATAATTTAAAAAGTTATCTACGAATTGGCAATTGCACATTCCACCTAATTCGACCAATATGTGTTATAGCACCAAATAATGTTAGTGGGTTAAGAAACTCAGCTAGGTTGTTAAGAATATGTCGCTGACAGCATTCCTGGAAAAATAAACATCTATTATTAAAAAAGCTGGTAAAGCTAATGCTAACGTCAGTTTCCTAACTCGAAAGCGATGTCAGTGACGGGCGAGCCCAGGATTTGAACCCCGCATCGCCACTGCCTCCAGCCAGTGGCGATGTCGATTAGCTGCAATTAACACAGATAGTAATAAATAAGTACTGTTTATTGCTTATAGCATGCGCCATATTGTATATCAAAGAACATGTAATATATTTGTACATTCATATTTAACACAACTTAAGTCATTGGTTCCTATTTCACAGATATTCCATAATTGTTTGCAATACACCATCCGAGTTCAGCCAAATAAAATAAATTGATTCAAGAATTGCTAATTACCATGGACCTGGCAACCTATGGCGCCGCCGGCGCCTATGCTCCCCCAAGTTTCACACCCATGGCGCCAAATCCTATCAATGCTCCCCCAAGTTAAAGGCAAAACATTTTAGTTACTGCCGAAATCAGATTTCTACTGGCTTTCTTTCAGAATTAACTGACTCATACAAGTTTGAGGGATTCCATTAATGGTCGTTATAATGACGAATATACAGTATAACAGATATTTACTGATCTGATCTCTAGATAGTCACACCTACGGCACACATACTCCCATGAGACATTGACTCGCTTCAATTAACAGGTGTCTTTCGTGGCAGCGATTTTATCACAATTTTATGAGTCTCTGAGTGCAGGCATACAACAATTCCCACCAGCCCTAACGCGAAATTTTTTTAAGGGAAAGATTCTGATAATCGTCCATTTTACGTAAGTTTAAGGACTAATTGTTCATTAGGGTAAAAATTTCTTACAAAATATTTAAAAAATCAATCAAGGAATCTAAAATGAATATGTATTAGTGTCTATTATGCTTTGTGCCCATGCTTCGTATACTATGCTCTTGCCCATCCGATGGAAGTGTAGGGTATTATTTAAGCGCTCAGTTTTAAATGAAACGATATACAGTAGGCCCTACACTATTACGGCAAAGCCCCCACCGGTCCAATTATTGCATTTGCTTTGTTTGATATCCACTATTTTTTAATGTTTACATATCAATTTTATTAAGCTATAAGCTTAGTCCAATTTTTATTAATTTAATTTAAAATTCTGTAAATTTTGATGATAGTGAATTTTGTGGATTTGTTATTATACATGTGCTATGCATATTTATCTCTTTGACAGTTTTATTACCTCTTTTGTTTCATTTATTTATTTATTTAAATAATTAAATGGGCTAAAATATTTAAAGTAGCTCAATAGGCCTACAGGAGTCAGATTAAAGTCTCTTGGATTCCATTTCTATAGGCTTGTCGATCAGATAATAAAACTTGGGTATCAGATAATAAAACAGGACTGATGAATTTATAATTGGCTAATTAAACTACATTTACTTGTTATTGTTGTGTTTAATTATCGTTTAGCTAATATCGGTGTTTAATAATGATACTATTACAGTTTTGATATTGTCCTTGATGACAGTAGCACACATATTTTTGAACTTCACACATGTACACGTAGATACACTATAATATAGGTACTTGATAGTCCAGATATTCAACAGAGGTTGATTCTTAAGTTGGATTCAGTAGAGGGATGCCTCTACTGATAAAGAGTCCTGTGAAATGTGAAGGCGGCAGAGCGTTAGATATAACAAATAGTTAACATGTGTACATGCCATCAGACTTCCATGTGACTGTAGATGGGTTACTACATTCTACCAAATTCCGATGTCCCTACAGACTACTCTGACACTTATCCTCATTAGGGCATTATCAGTTAACATGCACATGATATCGAAGGTACTCGACGGATCATATAGCGTCATTTCAGACTAAGAGTCCGAGAGTGTAAAGTGTTATCTCAATTGTTGGATTAAATTAGATTAAATTGATATTAGATGGGATAAAAATTAAATTGGATTGGATTATAATTCTAGTATGCCATTCAGTTTGGATTTACACATTTAATAGTTACATTTTACTTAGTACGTACTATTCAAATGTTAGCCATAAATCGAAGCAAATGGGTCATTTAAAGTGCTCCAAACATTGGAGTGTTAGTTGATCGGTTGCAAACGCATGCAGTTCAGGTAGGCCTATTTATAAATGTTCCAATTAATCTAGAAAGGCAAGGTTAATTTGCGGGATTTAAATAAAATTTACATTATATATAAATATACATTATAGTTGCATATATATATATATATATTTATATATATACATATATATATATATATATATATATATATATATATATATATGTATAGTATATATATATATATATATATTATAACTATATATATATATATATATATATATATATATATATATAAAGGACAGCCCATGTTTTAACATTTTTATGAATCTTCACGCTAATTGATGCTCCCCCAACTTAAAAACACTTGCCAGGATTCTGCTAATTAACACAATTAACTACAAAAATGTAATTTCTTTGATTAATTACAGACTGCAAGCAATTCAGCATGATGCAAACTAGTAAATAATTAAAAACTATACTAATAATAACCCTAATTAATTTAGCTTTTATTTAATAATAAGTAAAATTATATTAAATTATTATTAATTGATTAATTAATTGACTAATCTCTTTCTGGCACGAGTCAATATTCTGATCCTCTTGCCTCGGATTACGGACTAAACTGTTTTGATCTTGCTTTCTCTTGTGGTCTTTGTGTACTCAGTCATCATTGTGTTGTTCTGTGCTATCTGTTGATGCAGAGTCTGCTCGAGACGTCCCTGACGTTGCCTTCTGGCGAGGAACCGGACGCTAAATTCATATTAATTGATTAATAAATTATCTTTCAAACAGACTTACAATGATCCGCTTTGTATCATTCCCACGATGAGAGAGAGACCCTTCTTGTTAATGAACTCTTGAGCAAATGTGGGATCTATTGCTAGGTCAGACAACTGTTTGAGCGCATCCAGCTGTTGCAGCTCACTTCCTGTGTCCAAGTAATCCAATATATTCTGCGCTGTCACAGCCTAAATCACAACAAAAATCAGTCTTGCAGTCAATATAGCAAATATCGGTGTCGAGCATTCTGCAGTAGTGACCCAATCACAACTGATATTAGAACATAATATAACGGCACACTAGGTCAGGAAGCAGAGAATAATAATAACACACATTATAGTGAAATGATCAACTATGTTGATATTTATCACTTTTAATACCACATGTTTAAACCTTTAGGCAATTTTGTCCATTTTCCGTATAACCAGTCCAGTGAATGTCCGAGATTTTACTCTCAGATCAGCGCGGCTGGGATTCGAACCCACGAGGGTTCAATTCACCTTTAGGTCTGTCATTTAAAACTTCATGACGTTATCTACACCTCTAACCATTGCGCTATGGAGACATTCAAAATAAAAAAAGAGAAGCTTGCTTAAGGCCCATTTCCTCCTTATCTCTCCATGGTTATTAGTAATCGTTGCCTTAATAAGACATCTGATAATTATACAACTACAAGGCAAGCATTAAAGAGACCTGCCTGCATTGCTTACTGCTAGCATCACAACTTTCTAGCCCATACTTCCAACGCCTGGCGTCACAAGATTAATCAAATATACCCACATTTATTTGCAGAGTTCAAAAGATTTGAACCGAGTTGTACCAATTTCGGACAAAAAGTGATGGCACTTGAAGTTACACAGAAATTATACAGTGACAATTGCCACTGTATAATTTCTGCGTAAAGTCAATTGACTCAGTTAACAATTTAGCCAACAGAGCACACCAACAACTCATATATCACGTAATGCTCAAACTAAAGGACCACGCTACCACAACAGAACTTATTTCTTGAGTATCACTCTTATTGCAACAAAAGTAGTAGAACTCTCCTGAATGTGGACTAGTAAAGCTGTTTAACATTCCTCATTAATTCAGTTTTCATTAATGAACTTGGAACAAGTAGCAGATATGGTATTTTCATATCATGCAATTTAAGCATAGATTTATCTTGAAAACTTAATCATTTGATGAATTATGAACAATGGGTATTATTAATTAGAAATGCATGGAATAAATGCATATAGTAATTTAAGAGAGCTAAAATGCTACATATTATTACGGATATGCATTAAGTTTCTATTCGAGAGTACTTACTGGTGCAAATGTGAGAATCATAATGGTTCCATCTCTTATCTCAGAGCGATTCTGCACAAAATATCACAAAACATTCTATCAATTAACCAATTAATTAAATGGCTAATTTGATAAATTAACCAATCAACTAATTATTCAAAATCACTCAAAGTAAATAGTAGAAATAAGAATAATTCTTATTATATATCAAATAGACATAGTCTGTTGGAATTTCTGTACTGTACCTTTCTGCAGTTGTCAGATTGAACGAAAATAAACGAAAATATTATTATTAAATTTAATAACAAATACACTACAATTACTGTAATAATATAGTACTTATAATGTAATAAATGAGATATTTATTGTACAAGGTTACAGAGCTCTTCTGTAGTAAACCTCTCTATCTTATAACTATTTATTAATACATTTGAATTAATCATGAGGTAAATTATATAACAGTTTGAAGTTTAAAAACAAGCTCAAAAAGGTTCAAAGACCATCTAGCATCCACGATTGTTGAATGGGGCATCAAAGGTGATGAATGTAAATGCAATTAATTACATTGCACTCGACAAAAAATTTATATCGAATCGTGCAATTTTGTGCCAGTAGCCCATTAATAAGATCAATAAAATAATAATAAAACAGAAAATAGTAAATAGATATACATGTATACTAAGGGGAAGGAATGAAAATATAATGGCTGTTATAACTCTTATAGCAAAGATAAACCCATAGTAGCTAAACAATCAATCGTTCCTTCGTTAAATAGAATACTTCAAATGCCTCTAAGATGATTAATTTACATGATGATTTAGATGATGACTGAATATATGATTAGGAATATGATTTAGCTGATAATTTAAATGATGATTTAGGTTACGATTGATACAACCAATAACTTATAGGCTAATGTATGCACAAAATTCGCTTATACAATAATAAGCTGTAGGTTACAAAAATGGCAAAAGACTCCATGAAATCAAAACTCTAAGATCAGAAGCACTGAATGGTAGCGCACTCAGTCCACAAACGCAATTATAGCAATAACAGTTGTTATAATTGCAATTGCTATAAATGCTATTACTATACTCATTACTGTTATAACTGTTATGGTTATTACATGGAATGCATACCTTCTCAGTTATGAAAAACTTCTTGCTGGCATCACTGAACTGAAGAGCATAGTCAGAGGGGTTAGAAAAGTTGAAGCTAAAAATAGCAATAATTATCGTCTAAAGTGCATAAAGGCTAAATAATATACTACCGCCACCTGGCACACCCAGGTGGCACGTATAGGAAACTTTAAGTCTAAGAATTATTGTCTCGCTAATCAACAAACAAATTCAAAACAAAAAAGTTGGTCTTGGTTAGCCATCTAATTACCTGAGACACTTGTTGAAGTGAATATAATGATTTTTCGTTACTAAATGACCTGAGAACTTGAAGTAACTGTGGCAAAGTTAATGCAGGAAATCTATGAGAAGTTCTGAGCTAAGTTCAAAGAGCTTAAGAGTTTCACAAATAGAACAATGGCAGCTGAGACTGTTAAGATTTGTGGCAGGATTTGCACGTCAATGAATGAAGTTAAGCTATGTTAAATGATTACTATTAACCATGAAGACATAGGAGTAAATAATGAAAACAACAAAAACAGCAATTAAATAGACTTTGTAGACACATGCATGTAACCATAAGACAAAACGTTAAGAACCCCAAATATAGAATTGAACTTGTCTCCATCTATGGCCAGAGAATGGACCAGAGCACACTATGAACTAGTATTTATGGCCATCTATAGTAAATAGGTATTTAAAATGATAGTTTAGCTAACAATTATAACGTTAAATGACTATAAATAATCCTTCCTTTATCAATTGACGTATTAGTGCAGTACGAATAATATCTTTAGCCCTAACTTTTATTTTGCATTAGTAGAAAGAATAAAGTATTACTGAAATTACTTACACAGCACACAAATTCTCAACAACTGTTGTGAGAGGTTCGGTCTGCAAACAGAAATTGTTAACAAGCAATCATTTTTTTAAATTTTTTATATGTAATTACATATTAAAACTGGTCTAAATAGACCAACCATTAATTTTAAATTGACCGTATTGAACATATTTAACTACACGATATAATGCTAAAATAAATCCATTGATTAGTAATCAGTTGATATCACCATTGTAGTAATTAAATAAATGATGCTCACAACATAACAAGCAATCAGTTGATATCATAATAACAATCAATAAAATAAATGATACTCAAAAACTTGATTTAGTTAAACTTTACAAGTCCTCAATATAATGTATATCAGAATAACCATTAAAAAACTTAGCTAATACAGTTTAATCTGCATAGACTTCTGGAAGTCACAAAATTTATTGCAAATAAGATCCTCAGACTGCTGCCTTCGTAGTAAAGTACAAAAGACAAACATTTATTTGTGGATCAAGAGGTATCAATTACAATACCTAGAAAAGCTGGTAGCATTTCCCGTTTTAAGACTCAATTATGAGAAGAGAGAAAATGACATTTTCAAAAAGAGAAAACAGAAGAAACCAACAATAATAAGCCAACTCAAAACTGAATAAGGAACATTAGAACCTTACTGAGAGTATCATCCCACCTACATCGCCATTGGCCGGGAGCCAGTGGCACTGTCGGTAAGATACTCTACCGTGGATCAGTATGTGCGGGGTTCAAATCCTGGGCTCGCCCGTCACTGACATCGCTTTCGAGTGAGGAAACTGACGTTTATACTAGCTTTACCAACTTGATTTTATCATAATATTAAATGCTTTCATTTAATTTTCATCAAAATAAACTACATTTTGTACCTAGATAACTGCACGTAGTTTATTTTTATTTTGTACTAGTAGTACTGGAAGTAAGGTGTCCTGAATACTGATAGCCAGGTCTTTCAGAAAATTCAAAACTAGATAAAATAATAATAATAATAATAAATTTAATAATAGTAATACTAAATCAGATAATATTTAATAATACAATATAATAATATAATCATCATAATAATGAGAATAATAGTAACAATAATAGCACAATCATATTGTTAAATATAGGTTAATATCTCCAAACACCATTTTGCTTAATGCATAAAATTGTATACTGTTTACTCATTCAAAAACTAGTTTGTGCACCTTTTGATAAACATCTATATTGTGGTTTAGAAATAAGACTTGTAACAAAATAATTATCTAGATTTATTATAAAATGTAGCTAATGAAACTTTTAATGAAATAAGCTCTAGTCTAATTAAAAGCATTGATGATCTAGTAGACTCCACTGTAATGCCAGTTAAGAGTGTATATAGTGAATGGCTGCCTAGGAGCATAAAAGTTCTCAAACAAACTAAATGAACATTATAGATATAAGTTTTTTGCTCTAAAGTGATGAATTACTATCAATAATTACAATAATACTATTACAATTACTTAATGTAATAATATAATGGTAATTGTAATTAATATAATTACAATTATGTTTGCTGCCAATCTACAATAATTCTGTACCTGTTCTATCGAACCCAGAAAAGGAATTTTATCCTTCGCAGTCACTGCCACCTTGTAAATAGTCCGTTTGTCCGCCATGTTGGCAGAGTTACTGATATCACAACGACAGCAGATGTTATGTATTGATTTGATTTACTGCAAAAATGTACATAAAGTAGTAATGTTATACATTAGTCAAATTTTAAATAAATTTTTCCGGTATTCTAAATTTTACGTATATAGCCACAGCTAATAGCCTCTCTAGATTGCCTTAACAGACTTAGCCAACCACTAAATGAAGTCTACCTGCCTAGTAAATAAAAACAAAAACATCCAATGAAAGTGCTACTTTTATCCATGAAAACATTGGACATAAAAGACATATTTGAAGCCAATCCCATGAATGAAGAAATGTAAGTTTGATTAAATGGTACAAATCCAGAACAACAAGCATGAGATATGAAAAAGGGCTTTTGTCCAAGTTCATCTAAAACAATCAAGATTTCACATAATTATAATACACAAAATTCAAACATAGACTTATAAGTCTACTATTAAGTCACACCGAGCGTGCATGCAACATTTGGTCAGTTATGATCAAGAAGTTATCCTTAGTTAACTGGAATTCAATTAGCCTTAATTTCATTTCATTACCTTTTACTCTCATACAATACCAATGCTACATAGGCAGGTCGCAGAAGATACAGCAAAGACTTACATTGGAATGAACTTCCAGTATACCTTCTTGTTCAATCACAGTCTGAAAACTATATTAAAGCACAGTTGTGTAGTTTGTTTTTATTAACAGTACTGCCTATATCAGATCTTATATCCCGCATAGCTAGTTTCATTTTCTTTATAACTTTTAAGTACAGTAGAAATCATTTCAACTTAAAGGAATTCGGCTATTATTTTCTCATGTTGCGTCCGGACCGTTATATAAATACTCTTAACACACAATTATTTTGCATCATCAAAACTTCAAATAGACCAGTCTAAAACAGATTCATATATATATATATATATATATATATATAATATATATATATATAATATATATATATATATATATATATATTATATTATATATATATATATATATATATCAACGAGCCGGAAGTGTTAGGCCTAGAAACCAGTAATTAAATAACTTTCTCGTACGATTCATAAACAGGATATCATAATCATAATCGCTACGCTAGATGAGGCACGCAGGTAATACAAACTATTTGCTGCAATTCAATATCTTATTAAGCTCGAATAGTATATAATACCGCAATAATTAGGATATCCAGGATATCCACTTTCAATGAGTATATAAAGCAAAATATAAACAAACAAACCAATCAGCTGATCGAAAAATATCTATGCTACAGCGTACCAGTATATTTTTATTATTAATTTGTTTAACTGCAACAAATATTAGGTGATTCTAGAAATTATGACGTCTGAACAATAGAGGACGATAAAATACAGCCCTTATCAATTTCACTGTCAGTCATGAGATCACTTAGAAAAACCGAAACCACATAAGTGATCTCAAAAATTACAAATGAACTAGACTTTGAGATTTCACTTTCGGAAACTAAATTCAAGTAAGGATCGCAATTAAAAGATACGATAAATTGCCTGTGAATTTGACCAATATAGCCGTTGCCATATCTAGAAGTGAATTTCCAGTCTACGACTTCTAAATTGCCTCAGACTTCTATCTAATTATAGAATAATAAGAATTAATTCAAAACCACCCTATATTCAACTGAGTTTATTTTTATTATAAAAGGCTATATAAAAGTTTTAGCGCATGATAATGTGATAATATCCGGCTTCTGCCTTTGTATCGGCTACTGAATAAAAGAATTCAGATTCTTTTAAGACAGAAATATTATAAAATAGCATACTATCATACTAAAGAAAAAATATTTTGAGACCTCAGCTTGTTTATTTTCTTAGCAGGTGTTATGTACAAAATAATATAATCAACAGGTGTATTCAATATGAAGGCTCGGAGATTGGCTTACCTTATTGACTTTGGCAATGTGAAATCTTATTTTGCAATAAGAAAATTTAAAAATATTGGCATTGCTTTAGCATGCTTTGGCTTGGTAGTCATATTGTGGCTGCTACTACTATCCAGGTCAAAAAAGAAAGATGAAATTTCGGCGATATCCTGTAAAAGTCATTTCGTGGCTGTGAGTTTTTCATAGTTTATCGCCGTATAAGTCGTGTCTTTGAATGCTTTTTCTATATTGAAATGCCTATTCTCAGCTAGAATTTTTGTCTAAATTTGTTAGTTATGCAATTATTTACATGTACACATATTGTCGTAATATTCATTGCGCTGGTAGCTTTTACAATTTAACCATGCAGCCTTGCTCGACAAATGTCAAGATATTTGTTAACTGGGCATATCTCTAGTAGTGGCTATTCTGTTCTTTACAGTGTTAGATGCATCTAACTTCTTTTAAATTTTACACCATCGTGCAATTGAGTAGTATGAAATGTATTAGATACAAGTAAATCATATTTAATTGTATTGATTATTTATTTTAGGATGTCATAAAGGATGCTAAGGTTCGGAAGCAGTACCTCTATCCCATGGGAAATAATTTCTATGATATGGAGAACGATTTCTTTTAGTAAGATTCTTATTTAAATTAAACTATATTAGTGCAAAATTAACTAATTATAAGTAGTGAATGAAAATTTAATGTGTGCATTTGATAGACAGATGGATGTGCTTGCGTAACTTATTTATTTGATTGATTAAATCAATAGGGCTAGTTTCTACTTCATAATTAACTAAATAGATCATGTCAGCAATTGGCCTGGCTTAACATTATGCCTTCAACCTAACTATGGCCTTCATGACAATCACATTATTTTGTTAGCCAGAGGGATTACTACTAAACTCCCATCTTTACTCTTTTTGGATTTGTACTCTATGATATCTTACTTAATTGGCCTTTGAATACTTTGTAACTTGAAATAGTTTTTTTAATCTTCTAAAAGTCCACTGATTGAATTTCTCATGTGACCTATAATCCCTTTTACATTTGCAACTCTTCTGGTTTGGAACTTTTGATTCATAATCTTCACTTCAGTCTCTCCCACCCTAGGATGATTAACTCATTATCATTATATTCCTATTTATTTGTTATTTTTACATCAATAAGAATTTAACATATTTTCCTCGCCATAATGAAATATCAAGAAAGAATAACAGACTCGCAATCAAAAGATGTCAAAGCTGCACACGATGACGACTGTGTATACAATGACTGTAGAGAAGCATCGTCGAACAGTGCAAGTCCATGATCAGAGACAAGAGGGTCAGAATATCGATCTATGCTGGAAAGAGATTGGTTCTTATATAAATGTAGTTGTTGATTGATTGATTATTTGATGGTTGATTTCAGTTATGTATCCACTCTGACGTATAATTGTAAGGACCAGGTTCATGTAGGACCTCCGGAAGATGGCGGGTGGGAAGTTTGTCTAGAGGGAAGATTTGATGTTAGACCTCCGTGTCTTATCTACTCATTCGGGTAATCTCTCTAGACTATTAATCTAGTATTTTACTGGATATTTGGCAGTCCGCTGCATAAATTGTAGTTTTATATGCTCTTTAATTCTTTACTAATTTATTCAATACATAGCATTTCATGTTAGTCAGACAATGAAACACAGTGGCCGTGATCCTGGGGGGGCAGAAGGGGCGATCGCCCCCCCAATAATTTATTCCAGGGGCGAACTTATCGTTTCGCCCCCCAATAATTATTCTTCTTATAAAGTTTGCCCCCCCCATAATTTGGTAGTGAGCCAGTGGCGGTTCTGAGTGGTGGCCGGGGATGGCCACGGCCACCACAAATGAAGGACTGGCCACCTCAAAAATGGTCAACAAAATATCTATTTTTATTGCTGATTACCATAACTTAGCAGTGCTGCATCAGGAGCATCAGATGCACATTTAAGACGATGCTTGTTTAAGATGCTTGATTAAAGTGTGATGCACTTTAATAATGACAATCGCACAGTGAATTTAAGCCACACTGTCAGAACCCGACATCAGTGATATGATATCATATTACTTACGTGCAGACTTGCACTCTGACCGAGTCCAATCACTGTTTAAAATAGAAAGGCTGCTGAGCTAGAACTTAACGTGGTCGACCTTTATCATGAGCAATGATGAAGGGGGAAGACGAAGCCAACGACAACATTGAGCACTATTGAGACAAATCCAAGCCAGAGTGCAAAAGGAAGGTCCAAAACGGTACGAAATACAAAATCCAAAAAATCAGTCCAAAGATAATGGAAATTAAAGCAAAAGGGGCTTACGTTGTGGTCACAACTCATGGTCACTGCATAGAAAAGAGAGACGGAAAAGATAGGTCTTCAACTGCCTCATAGGAAATAGGAACGCTCACAGGAAAGAAATTAAAGGCCGATGAGATTCAAACAAAGACTGTCAAAGAGCAGATGGAAGAGAATTGCAGATCTGCTGTGCAGCATAGGAGTAGGTTGATTAGGTCACATAAAAGTTTAATTGAGACACCGGCAGAACAACGAAGCTGTTGTAGTAGTTTCAGTGAAAATTGTCTAATTGTTTTACGATGCTGCTTCATCGAATTATAAAACTTTTTGATTTCCGCAATCAACTCTCCAACTCCGTAAAATATCCTAACCTTATGTAGTTGAATGCAAAATCTCTCGGTACAAATCTGAAAGTTGTTTAGATGTTAATTTGCTACACCGTAATTGTATTTAGACCTATATAATGCTTATTCATCGACCTTAACTTGAAGTCTACATTAGGTCGACTTCAAAGTGTGTGATAAGACAATGAACACCATTTATTAACACATAATTAATGGCGCTCGCTATCTGGCTGAGAGAAGATGAGTCAGTAGATGTTCGTTTTCATTCAGTTTTGGGCTTCATTTTAATGCATCAGAGTCGCTAGATTGTTTATAAAGTTTTAGAAATACGGCTAAGACATCATTTACTTTATTTCTAGCATATAGGCCTAATGTACGCAATGACAATAAATATATAGATGTAATTCCTATGTACAGTAGGCTATTTAATGAAGGTTTCGACAAGTTTATGTTCTTTTTATGTCATGATTTGGGAAAATTGCAAATGTCTCCTTTTAATACGAATTTTAAACGTTTAAGTTTACAAATTTCTACGTTAATTGTTTAGCTATTTATTTAGTATCATTTATAAAACATCATAATTGGATGTGGCCCGGGACTGCATGCACTCAAGATTTTTTATGCTTATTTAGACAGATGTGATGATGATGAAGATGATATATAATGGAAAAGATTTATTAAAGACAAATTCCAAAAAGAAAAATAATCAACTATATTTATTATAAGATGCTCAGAAAATGCACCGGTTTAATGACTATAATTTCAAAAAATTCCCTCTACGTGAAGGGGGTTTAATAGCGCCTTCCCCGAAAAAATGCCTCATACGTGCTCCCTAAAATTTCACATATCCGGAAGAATTTATAATTTAGACATAAATAAAATAATCAGATAGTTTACTTCTAACAATGAATTAGAAGCAATACGTTTTCAGTTGATGATAAGTTTTGAGTAATGGTTTCTCTTCGGTAGCTGAATAACCATTATAAATCATCCATAATCCTATTTTATCATGGATTTAGGCATCAAGGTCAACTGATGATTACTGATCAATGATAAATTTTGAAAAAAATTGATCATGGTGTAGTAAAATAATCATGTAATTTAAAGAAAATTCTTTCATGAATCATAATGTCAGTCTTTCAGACTTATTAATGGAACATTCATGGAAAATTATAATGTAAAGAAACAGAAGTAATATAATTGATTGAATTATGCAAACATCTTAGCTTGGTTGCGTAAAGTAGAGAGTTTAATTCTATTAAAATAAAAATGCATGAAAATTCATAAATATTGTTCAACCATCAAACTACCATGTAATTATTACTTAATAATACATTGCATTATTATATATTACATATGTATCATATTTAAAATTGCCTCGCCCCCCCAATAATATTTATGCAGGGCAAAAGTATCCTTTCGCCCCCCCAATAATGACAAACTAGTTGGATTTTTTTAGTTCGACCCCCCAATCCTGAAACCAAATCTCTGCCCCTGGGGAAACATATTCCAAAATTATTACGATCGTCATAGCTATGGTGCTAAAGTTAAACTTGAAAACAATCTTAATTAAAGATTATTCAATGCTAATTAAATTGCTTAGCTTTTTAATTAGTTTAAGTTCTAAGTTTCTTGGATTATTTATCTAAAATTTGATATTCAGTCATTCAAGAGCCTGCTTTTTTCCTTTATCAAGCCGTGTCTTACGTCTTCTTTTATAAATATTGATGCCGTTATACATTTAATTAAACCTAGGGGCGTTTTTGGAATTATTCACTTGTTCTATAAAGATTGTATCTTACTTTCATGTCAAAACATTGGCATGAATTGCTATAAAAATGCATTTGTTATTTTTCTTTAAAGTTACACACCTGCAGTGAAATTGAAATTTTAATTTGTAGATTTTTATTTTTAATGTTTCAGAGTTGGACATGATTTCCGGTTTGAGAATGGTGTTCAGGATTTGCTACATTGTGAAGTCCATGCTTTTGATCCGAGGTAATAATAAGCATTAACTTATATAAGATGAATATGAATCCACTTTGTAGTTCAATCATAATGCATCAATAATGAATCAATATAGTAAAATTATTTTATCGCTCTTGATTTCTCAAATATTACTGACTCGCATTTTATGAAGAAATTGCATCTATACTTTTTTTACCTCTATGTATTGTGTATGTTCAATCTGATGGAGAGAAGAGATATCTTTGCATAGTAATGAGAATTAAAGCCACTAAATCTATTAACATTTCCTGTTTTCTCTACTTCTCGTATTGTTCTAAGAGGTAGTTCTATAAGAATAAAGTTATCGGTTAGCCAACTCTATAGCATGCTCTCGCAGTAAGCTGTGTAGCAAGGATTTAAAATTGGAATTGTATCTTGACAGAAAGCATTTTAGCAAAATTGCTGGGATATTAAAATCACTCTTTAAATTTTGATTTTCATGCTGTTTTGGGTATGCGTGATATTGCAGCATGAATAAGGAAGATTTTCAATTTTCTCCCAATGGATTCTTCCATAGCTATGGGATCAGCAGTGATAATAAAATATCGAACGGCAAATGGAGTCTAAAGACACTTGCAAGCATAATGGAGGAACTTGGTCATACTGGGGTATGTACTCTCGTCATTGTAATTATCCTTGTGTTATTAAGTGTAGAAATTTTGCAAATACTACAGAGAAAATTAACTAAGTAATAATTTTATAGATCTATTTATATATTGAAAATTATGATCAGTTAATGTTTTTTAATGATAAAGATAAAAGCTAATGTTAACGACAGTTTCCTCAATCGAAAGCGATGTCAGTGATGGGCGAGACCAGGATTGGAACCCCGCACATACTGATCCGCGGTCGAATATCTTACTGTCATCGCCACTGGCTCCAAATGGAACATAGATACTAGATCTGAGTACAGTATTTCTTAGAGTACATAAATTTATAAATGTATGCATTAAATGAAGAACAAATAGATATATGTAAAGCTTTATATTTGTAGATTTGTAATAAAATTGTAATTAAAATAACTTTCTAATACATCTGTCTCATTACTAATTAATCATAAATATATTTATTAATGATAAATATATTAATAATAATAAATATATTATTAATAATAAATATATTACTGATAATAAATATTATTAATAATAAATATATTATTAATAATAAATATATTATTAATAATAAATATGATTGTTATTATGTAAACAGAAAACCATTGACCTACTGAAGATGGACATAGAGTTCTCAGAATGGCCGGCCCTATACAACCTCATCTCAACTGGTCTCATCCAGAACATCAGACAACTTGTGATGGAAATCCACACGCCAGAGATGGACATTCACACCTACCCGGATCACAAGTGCACTTGGACGACAATCGAATCCCTGTCCTTTATGATGAGGACTCTGATAGACTTAAAGAATCTTGGATTCTATGTATTCTATAGCCGCACTAACTATCGCACGAAATTTATTTCTCCGGTAACTAATCAGGAGAGATACTGTTGTCATAATCTTCATCTAGTCAATACACGACATAGTCAGAATAAGTGGATAGGATAACTGATAGGATAAACTTTTATTTGGTGTGCATATTAAAGAGGTAGCCATATTAAAAGCTTTATATCATTGGGACCCAACCTTTCCACAAGCTTGAATGATTGAATCACTACTCTTTATTTCTTCAATCTATATTAGATCTCTTGTTTTCTTAGCGAATTAGCGAATGACAAATAGCGCTCCATCAAATTAGGAACTGATACACAGGCTATGTTGGCAAATGTGCCTACATATAACGTCCATTAGTTCTCGATATTGTCATGGACGACTGTAGCACTCTAATTGTTGTTATGTTATATATTTTTAATAGCAGATACGGTTGTACAACGAATGTGAAAAAATAGTCACTAAATCATATCTGATTTCGACTGTGTTAAATAGGTAATGATATTAATGAAAAATGACCTAGAATTATGTGACATCATAGATACTTAAACATAGCAATTGAGCCATTTAAAAATTAAAACTAAGAACATACAATTTTCAATCTATTGATTTAACTTTATTAATTTCATGAATTTCTGTCTGCCGAACAACGATTCGCTTGGAATGCTGCAGTGCCTTCAGCTCTCTAGCAAGGCTTGGAATAGGTCTCGCAATAAGAATTTCCTAAACAAATGATGAAGTGATTTCTCTAGTTTCATTTACCACCGGTGATATTGTCATGTATTATTTAGATTTCTGGCTGGATCCAGTGGCGAAGTCAGTAAGATACTCGACCGCCTATCAGTAGGTGCGGGGTTCAAATCCTGGGCTCGCCCGTCACTGACATCGCTTTCGAGTGAGGAAACTGACGTTAACATTAGGTTTTTTATCTTATTTTCATAAATATTGCAGCTCTAGTAAGCCTATACATGTACATGTATTTAAGCGTTCGTTGTGTCGTATTATAGGCTATAGCCATCACTGCTGTTCTAATATACATGTACATTGTACAAGCATGTATTTAAACGATCGTTGTATCGTATTGGCCTATTGGCTAAAGCTCTCATAGCAACTGTTACAATTCTAATAGGCACATATTTAAGCGATCATTTAAGGTATTTATCATCTTAACTTCTCATACTATACTCTTAACTGCATTGAGTGCACTCATTTATGTAATATGTTGTATGCTTTTCAGTTTTCCTTTCTGCGTGTTATTTGTTACAGATGTTACATTGTTTTAGTCTTTAATATTACTCGTTGTTCTATATTATAATTTATTCTTACGTCTCATTGGAACACATACATCTATATACAACAACTTTAGTTCTTTTTAGAGTCATAGATACTGGAGTATCTTTGACTTTTTCATTAGCAAATCATCTGTATAGTACATGGTGTAAGCAATGCATTGGTTAGTACATGTAGCCTAATGTATCACAAATCCAACATTGCTTTGCACTGAAATAAATAAATTAACAGTTGCGCCACTCAGTGGTCATTGTGGCGCCGTTATCAGCACTGAATCTGCTATCAGTGATAAAGCTCCTAGAACCCCCTGGTCAACTGATAACACGGCGATGATGAGCCAGCAACAGGTGACTTCAATTTACACTCTCCCTCTGTTCAGAATTACACCCCCTCTCCTGAAGTACATCATCTCCTGCCCTGCATAAAACAGTTCCATTGGGACGACCCTCCTAATGTACCAATTCCCGTTCTAACTGGACATGAACCGTAACGGATGCCCGCTGTGCCGGTGTTGGACTGTCAGAATGTTTACGGTCAATTTATGTGCTGAATGAATGCATGGGACTCACTGACTTGAGATACATCCTATGATCCTAATGTATAAGAGCCTAGGTGCACACCTCTCTATCTATCTCTCCCTCCGTCTCTCTCTCTCTCTCTCTCTCTCTGTCTTTCTCTCTCTCTCTTTCTCACTTTCTCTATTAGACTATTCCTGAAATGAATTTATTCCTTAGATAAATTCATACTTTAGATGAATTCATACTTTAGATGAATTCATACTTTAGATGAATTCATACTTGAAATGAAATTATTCCTGATATGAATAATTCCTTATGCTAATTCATTCATGAGTTGAATTTATTCCTAAAATGTATATTTATTCATGAGTTGAATTCATTCCTGATATGAATTCATTTTTGAGATGAATTCACTACTGAGATTCATTTCTGATTCTAATCCTGACCAAGCATGCTGATTAGTGAGTAAAATCAGGGATGAATTCAGAGGACCCGCAAAATAAGGTTAATTAATAATTAATCACTGCTTATTAATAATTAATTACTGACTTAAATGTCTAACGGTTAAAACTGAAAACATGTGTGCGGTATAAAAATTGCAAGATATTATCATGAATGATTATTTCACCGTAATGTAGGCCTACCTATAATCGTTGCTCAATCAGTAGCGTAAGCTTAGTCATTATGAGGAGAACTATTCGACTTCTGATCTTAACGTTAATCACATATCTTTGTATACCTCTTGTATCTCAATTTCGTTCATTTATCAATTTGTTTTTAAAACTTTTTCAATTTCAAGTACTTCAACTTACTTTAAATTGAATGACCCTTTTTGAATAGACTAATCCTTTTCGGTGTTCCTATTAAAAAAAAAAAAAAAAAATGTCTTAACCATTTTTGATATTTAATAAACACATAAACTGCCACAGTAGTCGTCAAGACATGGCAGTCTCTGTGAGCCCTCTAGATGCTGTGTGAAGAAATGAACGGTCATTGGTCGCTGGAAGACCCAATGACGTCGCGATGTTCAGGATGATATCTGATACCATCCCGCTGCAGCAGCTTTTGATGTATAGGGGGCCTAGACTCCAGCGAGATATCAGTTACTGCAACCTTGTTTCTGAAACGTGTAGGCATCAGTAATGTGAGATAGTGTGTCTATACATGCAAGCTATGTTGCAATCTTTGAACTGCAATATAGGCCTAAGTAACCCGTTGCGTTACGAGTGAGATTTTAGATTTAGTTACTCCTGTTTTATTAGTGGGCAATGATTTGCAAACAGTAAAAGTGGCTTAGCGTGATAACAACAGCTGATTCAGATAGTCTTTCTTACAACTAGTGTTTCTTATGTGATAGTACAATTTAGGCTAATTTGACACGAGTCTGAATGACACTTAATTTAGAACAAACATAGCAAGTTTAAATATAATATCTTTGTAAGTCTATAGAAAAAACTTACAGAAATTACCAGAAATAGAAACCTCTTCATATGTAAGTTCCTTCTGACTGGTAGTGGGCCATCAGCATAAAAAATAATCTTGGTCTACCTTTCAGATTTGATTCAGGAAGGAGTGGTATAATGGTATATTGACGGATAAACGTATACGTAATGTTTTTATGTGTTCAGTTTCATGCTCTAACCTACAATTGCACCGAAAAACGACGGATTAAATATGCATTTATATGGCAAACTTATTACTGAAACTTAAACAAAATCCTATTCAAATAACATCGGATATGCACAGTAGACTTGTTAATAGAATATATAGAATAGAATATATTTAATATGCACTTAGACTTGTAGAAAGGATTATTTCTAATTTATTCAAGGAAGCCAGCGATAAACAGCAATGAATTGTTTTGATGTGATGTACCAGTCCTACGCCACCTATCTGCCCTATCAGCGACAGGCCTGTGCTGTCGATCCTCCTCCGCTAAAGGTTAGCTATGTATCGCTCTTTGGTTCTCTGACAGGTGACAGCTCTAAGGCACATTTTTATACTTAAATTCAGATAGAGAGAGAGAGAGAGAAAGAGAGAGAGAGAACTTTGTTTATTTCAAAAATACACTCAAATATGCACACACACAGAGGCGTCCAGACATTGTTAATAAGAACTCGAGTTGCGTCGTTGACAAAATAGGGTGGGAGGAAGAGGGAAAAGGTAAGGAGTTTAAAAAAAGAAGGGAGAAGAGGAAAACATGGCGTATTAGGCTAGCTGGCGCATTGGCGTACTGGCTGGAGCCAGTGGCGATGTCGGTAAGATACTCGACCGCGGATCAGTATGTGCGGGGTTAAAATCCTGGGCTCTCCCGTCACTGACATCGCTTTGGAGTGAGGAAACTGACGCTAATCTTAGCTTTACCAGCTCTTTACGGGGGTGGGGAAATATAAGTGCATGCGTAGTTGTTTTAGGTGGGTTGGACATCCCTGCTTAGAGTCTGCTTGCACGCTCTATAAAGAGCATTCCATAGATTAATAAGTTAATCCATTCAAAAAAGGCTATGCCTTGTCCATGACTTATGAGGCCTATGCATGGCTTAAAAATATATGGCTTCTGTAGTATTTGCCGATTGCCTTCCTCATTGATTAATTTTTCTTTATTAAGGCATGAAAAATTCTAATAAAACATTAAAATAATTATGTACAGTAATTGTACCGACAGGTTGCCAAGTTTGCAACACTCTTGTAAGAGAGAGAGAGAGAGAGAGAGAGAGAGAGAAGAGTAAGAGCCCACGGGTTCGCAATCTCACCGGAAGCAATTTTTATGATTACAGAGACCTACACAAATTCCTTCAATGGACACTTTAGGAGACTAAGGAAATAAACTCATTTTACCAATAGGCCCTAGGTCTTATACGCAGGCTATAATTCATAGGGTCTACTGTCAAAATGAGTTTAGTTTAAAATGGTTAAATGAACCTATTTGCAGGTGTACGGTAGTTAGATAAGAAAATGTTGTAACGTTTCAAATTGTATTAAAGCTGGTAAAGCTAAAACTTGTGTTAACGTCAGTTTCCTCACTCGAAAGCGATTTCAGTGATGGAAGAGCCCAGGATCTGTGAATTCGGAAAAATCCGACTTGGTAGCTATCTTGTTTAGTGGTTAGATTGCTATTTACGACTTGGACCTCAAATTTACGCCCAAGATATTAGCATACATGACGACAACTGGAATTGTCGATTTGTGTCACGACGGTCAATAATAACTGCGCCTCTCGTGTAATAATAGTTGCCGTTAGAAGGCGTTACCGTAGACGCCGTTTGTTACAGTTGCGCTTAGTGGGAGGCGATGCGCACATTTCTTTTGACTTCTGGAATGTTTGGGGTCAGAGGTGGGCGGATAACGCCATGGGAGGCAGATCTGTTGGAGGAAAGGTGGGGGATAACGCCACTGGAGACTGGTTTTGGAGGTTTGAAGGGAGGGAGTGGGGATACACTAGTGGAGATGATGATCTATTAGCTATCTTCCGCTATACGTGTATAGGCCCTATGCTACAGATGTATAGCAGCTGCTAAAAGCTGCAAGGATGGAAGGATATCATCCTTTAGATAGTGGATTTTTAGTTTGTCCTTTTATTGTACTAATCCTTATATGACACGTGCAAATGTTAAATTTTATCTATGATTAGTTATGAGTACGATTGATTTATCGTATCTTTGTTGTTTCATTACAAGTTGTCATAGCGTACTAATATAGGCTACAATTAATTCGGCCATTCGGCCGGATTTAAAACAAACAAAATGGCACTTAGGTGACTTTGAGTTGGCTTTATAATAAAATGAAGAAAAATGATTAATTTCAGTTCATCCAAAGCTATTCCCTAAAAACTTTACCAGTATCACTCTCTGGTGTATAGTTTCACCACCTGACTCTACTATACGACGAAGTACCAAGAGTTCAACCCTAGCTAAAGTTGTAACTTCGTTGAGATATTGCTCTTTGTGTGTAGCAATGGTAAGCCCACGATACAAATTCCTGCTCAAAATCTGCTTCCACTATCAGTAAAGAGTGTCGCTGGCGGAGATTATAGGTCTAATAACGTCATGTGAATTTCACTGCGTTCCTATAGGATCGTATTTAGTCGCCTTTCTTCTAAAAAAAGGTCCAAAAACGGTGAAAAATTCCCCTATTCACTTTTAATCTGCATGTATCTCAGAAGTCAGATTATTCATCACTACCTTTTAATTAAACCATTTTTACTTTTGTAATATTTCATGATTTTAGGTATTTTATTGGAATTATTTTCGAAGGAATGATATGATTCAAAAGTTTAAAAGTATTAGCATTTTAATTGTGTTATGCATTAGTTCTGATATGCATTAGACTTCTGCTGTAACTGCCGCTGACGTCATTATTAGTCGTCTGATATACGACTCCAACTAATTGTAGAAGCGATCCGCAGAAAACTCCTAGGAATGTCGTTCTCACCAGAATGTTTACATCATGAAACATTCCCAATGCAAACAGATCGTAAAGCAACAACTGCCTATATTAGACATAAGATGGATCTAGGAATACAATGAAAATGCAATCTTTGCCCCAAATACTTTCACAAACGCAAATAATATTTCAAGTGTATATTTTTCCAGAGATCTTCTTCTTCAAGTGCGTGCCTGTTCCTAGCCTAGGCAGTCACGGTTATGTTCTTCCAGTACGTCTCTCTTCGTTTACCTTAGACTATTTCTGTTTCCGTTATCTGCATCCATTTCATCCATTTCATTTTTATCCATTTTTTCAAATATAAAGAATATCTTAACTATATACGTACTTACTTAACGACTCAATTGTGACAGAGTGTGACAATTCAAGACCATACAAAGAAAACCTGCTAATTTGAATATCTGCATAGCGTATAGTGTAGACACAATCAATATAAGCTCTCCGTATTATAGTGAATGATAGTATTCGCTAATTTTTATGTACATGTTAATTCAGATAATTTCACTATATTTTTTAAAGAGTTGTTTAACAATATATTGAATTCTTCCTTTCCCTCAATACATGTAGATAAAGAACATCTTAATTTTCAAAGTATGCAGAAGTACGCACAATAAATATGTGTGCGCGAATTGACTTTCATACATGCACTATACGTTCCATCGGTTCTGTCTGGCATCATTCTTGTACTAAATGTTATAAAAACTTACAAAGCCAATTTTAATGGCTGTTTCCTTAACATATTTACTATAAGAAATGGTTTGGGAGAATTCCTACTCGTAACCTCTATCTCAGCTATGGTATCACACAACTCGGCCACTATCTGGCCGGTGCAATGTTACTTCCATTGAAAGTACAGTAAATCAGTTATCTTTCTTGCACAAGTATACTTAATTACTTACCGCAGAAATAAACTAGACCAAACTTAGGCAGCCACTAACTGAACAATTACAAAAAAATAAATACGCGTCATAGTGAAATAATCAACTATGTTGCCATCTATCACTTTTTAATAGCATATGTTTAAACCGTTAGGCAATTTAGTCCATTTTCCGTGTAACCAGTCCACTGAATATCCGAGATTTTACTCTCAGGTCAGCGCGGCTGGAATTCGAACCCACGAGAGTTCAATTCACCTCAGGATCTGTCATTTAAAACTTCACGACGTTACCCCTACGCTATGGAGACATTCAAATCACTCATCTATGACTTTTTGTTTAACTAATGACTCTGACTAATGATTACTATAGACTAATGATTACTATTGACTAATGATTACTATTGACTGATTACTATTGACTAATGATTACTATTGACTAATGATTACTATTGACTAATGATTACTATTGACTAATGATTACTATTGACTAATGATTACTATAGACTAATTATTACTATTGACTGATTACTATTGACTAATGATTACTATTGACTAATGATTACTATTGACTAATGATTACTATTGACTAATGATTACTATTGACTAATGATTACTATTCACTAATGATTACTATTCACTAATGATTACTATTCACTAATGATTACTATTCACTAATGATTACTATTCACTAATGATTACTATTCACTAATGATTACTATTCACTAATGATTACTATTCACTAATGATTACTATTCACTAATGATTACTATTCACTAATGATTACTATTCACTAATGATTACTATTCACTAATGATTACTATTCACTAATGATTACTATTCACTAATGATTACTATCCAGCCGGATGGAGTCCCTGATCGCAGAGTCCGCAGCCTCGTTCTATCGCACGGAGCGCTACTTCCAGGAAACCTGCGAGACGGCTGCGGCTTACGCCGCTGGCTCTTGCGGAACGCCAAATCCCGGCTCTCTGCCTGGCATAAAAGCTGATAACTTCAAAGGTCATTCCTCCACCGTCGATACATTAAATCCCGGTAACCATAGAGATAATATTCATATAGACAGTATCCGTAGAGACGGTATCCACGGAGACAGTACCCATCGAGAAGGTAACCTAACAACCGGTATCTACCGAGATGGTAACCATGGGAACGGTAGCCCAATTGTTGGTGCTATGGAAGGAACGACAACAAACGGTAGTTTTGGCAACTGCAGATCTATCATGGAGACTCACACGAAAGCTAATCCTATGTCCGGCTCTTTGAATTATTGTCGAGATATCCCATCACGACCTTCATCCATGCTCAACCAGGAACCAATGACGGATATGACCTTCAACTCTTCTACGTGGAACCTGCCTCTAGGTCGAAGTCAGGTCACGTTGAAATCTGAAAGAGACTGTCACAGTACCGAAGAATTACCTGTCTCAACTAAAACACTAGGCGACAATTGTATCGTGCTGATTTACTATAGTGGAGATGTAGAGACTCAATTGGACGATCACTTTAGCCGGTCCTTGAGGAATTATTCGGGTTACGACAGCAGGGGGTCAGTAAGCAGGACAGGTTCGAGTTGTGTGGAGTCTGCAGAAGATTGCGAAGAAGGCAACAATTCTAGAGGGTTGTCAGAGAGGCGAGGCTTGAAAAGAAAGGCAGGATATTTTAAAGGTAAGCTATTAAGAGTATATTAATTAATACATGGTATGCATATAAACATAATTGTAAATAATTTACTATCCAGTTATTTATTGTATTACTATTTACTAAAGCTAAAATTTCGCTCCTTTTAGTAAAATATTATGCCAGCATTTACGACTATAATGTTGTATCAGAACAGATTAAATAAATTCTTTGAAAGACCTTAGTAACGAGTGGAAAGTATAACGCGAATATTTAGAACTTTAGAACTTATAATAATAATAATAATAATAATAAAAGTTTAACGTCCGTTTCCTCATCCTGGGATAATGTCAGAGACGTCCCCAATAGCACACATCACTACAGATCAATTCACCCAGAGACCAATCTGCAAAATAAATGTGCTGAGGAGAAGTATAAACTCTTAATATTCAAGATAATAAAATGTAAAGTCAAGCTTAAAGCATAAAGACAAAATTGATAAGATAAACTTGTTGCCCATAGTTTGCTCATATGAGAGTGACAATACAGTGGAATAAAAAGTTTAAATTTTTATTTCTGCCCTGGGTGTAAAACCTGGTCTTTAGAGGAGGAATAAGGATTATGTATTCTGAACCCCTCGCCTGAATTTATAACACTACGACTCTGAAGCTTTGTTAAAGTTTACTGGTGCGATTCCATAAACATATTCCAGTGGAGATGTTAAGATTGCTGAAAGATGCAATATGCTTACATATAAAAGAGATCATAGTTAAAAGAAAGAGATAGAGATTTTCGAAATATACGAAGATTTGATAGCGCATGTATTCTAGTGCAGAATATGACTATAGCGAGGGGCGGAAAACTGATGAATTGTATGTCATGGAACTTCCATTTTATTGCGCAGGTAAAAATCTGGTAAAGCTAAGGTTAACGTCAGTTTCCTCACTCGAAAGCGATGTCAGTGACGGGCGAGCCCAGGATTTGAACCCCGCACCTACTGATCCGCGGTCGAGTGTCTTACCGACTTCGCCACTGGCTCCAGCCAGTAAAATATATGCAGGGAAAATATATTCCAGCAGGGAAAATATATGAGCGAGATTGAGAGAGGGGGAAGGGAATGGTGAGGGGTTGAATAAGCTCAGAACATATGCTTTCAAAGAAAAACTATAGACCATAAACTACAGCTGCAGAGAACTAGTCAGTAGCCTATAATTGCTTCTCTCTAGAACTGTAGCTGAGTTAAGATATGATCAAAATTATTTTACATTTAAAAGAAAGAGAACAAAGGAAAATCAATGGAAATTTGGACAGACGAGTTGACAGATGAGGATCGACTAAGAGAAAACATGCGATCCACAAAGAAACTCGAAGCTATTTGAATGTTCATATCTAAGAGGAAGATGTGAGATCAGGATGCAGCTGTTTAGTGGTACTATCACAGATCCACCAGTATCCTCAAGTATATATTGCACATATCACCATTAGAACAACCGAATAGCGAGTAAAGTTTCTATCAGTCATCGAATAGTATAATAGCAGTCGATGAACGAAAATATAATAATGACCAAGTTACGGTCAATGGAATGTAACGTTTTCAGTCAGTCTATATGAAGTGACTTACAATGACGCGTATTGCTTGAACGATCTGCTTCCTATGCTCTTCTAACCTAAATAGACTAGTATAATAATATACTAGTATTTGCGTAACCGGTTATATATATAATTATATATATATATATATATATATATATATATATACATGTATATATATAATATTTATATATACATGTATATATGATATTTATATATACATGTGTAGGCCTATACATATACAGTATATGAATATATGTATATATTGACCTATATAGGCATATCTGCATACATGTATATATAAATACATACGTTATTTATACTGTATACATATAATACAATATATATTAATATATATATTTTAATATTAGACTATTTGTACATGTATGCATATATGATATATTATACATGTATATATATATATATATATATATACATGTATACATACGTTATTTTTACTGTATACATATAATACAATATATATTAATATATATATATATATATATATATATATATTAATATTAGACTATTTATATATATATACATATATGATATATTATATATGTATATATATATATAAATATACATGTATATATATATATATATATAGAGAGAGAGAGAGAGAGAGAGAGAGAGAAATACAGAAATAGAGGACAGAAAAGGAGATACAGCTCTAGATCTAAAGAGAATGTGAAAGACATGAACGAGCGATGGAGAGAGAAAGAAGAAAAAGATGATGGATTATCAGGAGTTGGTAGAGATGTATAAACAGATAGCTAAATTATGATGAAGCATGCCAGCTGCAGGCTTCTCTCAAATCTTCTTCTGGATCCACAGACATTAGAGCCACCAAGCTATGAGCTAAATCACTGGATCGGCATGGAAACATGGGCGATAGTAAGATATTTGTTGGAATGGTATTTTACAACAACAATTAGAATGCTAGTGTCGTCAATGACAACTTCGAGCATATATCGCAATATAGAAAATATATCTATCTCAAAACATTAGTGAATATCGAACATTGTAAAAACTGTTAGGATATCGTTAGTAAATTTCAATTAACTTCGCAAAATCAGCAATGATTATCCTTTGGCTGCTTGTATCCTACATGTATACCGAGGAATATATTTATTTGTATTCTATAGTCTAAGTAGAGCCATCTAATTATTTGTAATTATATATGTTTTATATAGTGGAGAAGGTCCATTCGTATCCCGACCCTATAGTTAAACTGGGATTAAAGGGAAGATGATGATGATGATGATGATGATGATGATGACGACGACGATGACGATGATGATGATGATGATGATTATTATGATGATGATGATGATGATGATGATGATGATGATGATGATGATATGAGTTCTACATGTATATAGAGGAATCTAATTATTTGTATTTAGGCCTACATGTATCCTACATATAGCTTCCTAATTATTTTACTAGTGTATCTTCAGAGTCGTTTACTAGTGTAACTTTAGAGTCGTCATCATCTAACGGCCTTTTTCAGGGTCAGCACATTTTCAAAAAGGAATTGATTCTAATTGACGCTTTACGTTACGTGTTAAATGAAAAAAAATCAATTTTTTCGCAAAACTTGGATAACTCCGATTCCCTTAACAATATTTTTACAAAATTTGGTCAGCTTGTGGCGAAATTCTTCCACAAGAGAACCTTAAAATTTCAAGGCGAAATATTAAGAATTGCCTAAGCTATCGCAATTGTGCTAGGAGGATATTTTTAATGCGCACCCTGTATATATATATATATATATATATATATATATATATATATATATATATATATATATATATGCATGTGTGTATGTGTAAAGTGTGTGTATGTGTGTACCAAATCGACTCGTACCAGTGTAATTGGACTCTGAAAGCGGCTGATATAAATATTAAATCTGTCGGCGGGTGGGACCCCCTCGTGGATAGGCCGGACCCCCGCTAATTTGACGACAGATCAGAGGCGCAAATGATGCCATGTTCACACGTATCCCGTCGTGGCTTCCGCTGAGATCTGATAATATAAGTAATATATTGGTCAGTAGGGCTTCCGTTAAGTGATGAACTCTAGGTAAAACTACTTTAATATATAACTTCAACTAACTAGGTATAATTTAATGAGCGCCTTGACAGGTTCATGCACTTAATTATATGTATTTGTCATTGCGTACTTTATTGAGACTTGTTTATCTTTTCTTCTTCAATGAATAGCTAATGATTAGCGGCAAGTTATGTATTTTAATATTTAAAAAATCCTATAAATATATTGAATCATAATGACCAATTTTCAAAATTGTAATTATATTCAAAATAAACGAGAAGCTTCAACAAATGCACAGCAATTGAGAAATGTGTACCAGTCAAATATTATGCAGGTTACACAGTACACATGTACAGTGTACATGTATATCTCTGCTTTTCACCTAACCGCCTGTCCATAGCATCAACTCTCTCCTTCGCTTGAATATTATAATAAAGGTAATAAATAATACGCTATGATTACTATCTAATTGTATCTTATCTCTTTGAGCTGTGTGGGAGATATTATCTTACTATGAGCTAGATACGTGCCCACAGTGGTGCAACAGTGAAGTAATTATACATGTAGAAAGTTTGGTAGCCGTACTTCATTTGACTTACAAGTAGATTAAACTTAGACAACATACGAGTATCCAGAGATTACATTCATAACAGTGACGAGCCCCTAGAAGGTGGAAAGCTACAGTAAAGAATCATGGCATCCTCAATTTTAATATTGGAAAGCTTTATGAAAGGCTTTTGGGCTGTTTTGTTGGAGTGTTTGCTTTTCTGAACACCTTTGTTTTCCTTGTTTGCAGCTTTGAATAAATATAAGAGTAGTTTCTGCCAGCTGAGAGAAAGATGAACTTCTGATACAGTATGTTATCGACAAGACAGTCCTCCATCTTTTGTCGCTTTTATCACTTTTTGTAATCACTTTTTCTTCTTATACATGTATATTACTTGCATCATGATACATACCCTAGCTTCCTATTGGATCTATCATATTTAAAGGCATTATTGAATATTGATTTATCTTAAAGGACATGATATCATTCGTGGCTATTTGAATACATATATATACCTATCATCATCATCATCATAATCATCATCATCTTTTTCTTCTTCCCATAAATACCAGTTTAATTAGAGTCGGGGTACGAGTGGACTTTCTCCAACTCTCTCTGTCTCACACCATATCATCAGTCAGTCCCATATTTTTCATGTCCTTTTTAATCACCACATCCCGTGCACGTCAGTTGTGGTCTACTTCTTCCTAGCTTAACATCCAGCTCTTTTTGTCGTAGCAGGCGACTGATCAAGTATTGCTCGAAGAAGACAACTGGAAACTTCCTCAGAAACCACATTTTTCACAAGCCATATAAGCTACATTTGTTATAAATAATCATTTAGCCTTCTGAGAATTGATTAGCTTGTTAATCAATGGAGTGCTCTTAATCAAACTTCCATCATCTACTAAGTATTTTTAACTTTGAATCTCTTAGAAGGAGACAGATCTACAATTATGTTCATCTCAGAGTCTTTCTCTACCTCATATCAACATCATTAAACTATAAAAGATTAAAGTGCTACAGTCTTCCATGACAACATCGAACTAATTTTAACTCATCTACTAGAAAAGGGCACAGTCAGTGCTGAGCCATTTGACTAAACCCTTCGTATGAATTTCCATAATAATAATTATTATTATTATTATAATTATTATTATAATAATAATTATAATAATAATAATTATTATTATTATTATTATTATAATTATTATTATTATAATGATAATTATAATAATTATTATAACTAACGACCAGCGTGAAAAAGCCTTTCTATGGCAGCGCCTGTCTATAGCACTCCAGCGCTTCAAAGCTGTCTGTGTTCATGGCACATTGGCGAGTTCGGCCTCCCAGAGCGTAGAGGAACTATTTAAATATTTATTTTTCATCTTTCTTTTAATTAAATAAAATCTTTCTTTTATATTATTTTTTAGCCCAGGGCCCTATACAGCCCAGGGCATTTAAAAATACAATATTAAGTATATTAAATCTCATGACATTTATAATAATTCTTATTAATTGTAATCGTATCATAATTTACAGCGTCACTCTAGTGGACGCTGATATTGTGGAGCATAGATCACTCTAGTCGACGCTCGGGTTAATAGATAGGTCCCGTCCAATGCTGACCTCGCCTTAAATGTCGCCTCTGTCAACGTTTATGATACATGATCCGCTATATTGAAAGTCAGGAATTCCAGGGAAACAGGTCTTCTATAGAAATCAATCCTCCGTAGCTCAAAGTAGCGACTTTATTGCGATATAAAGATGGCACGAATATGTAGTGAGAGTTTCTGGCCTTTCTTGTAATCTCTTCCGGTAGTTGTAACAGCAGATATGAAAAGTAAAAGGAATGAGGGATGATAAAAGATAAAGGAGTCAGTAATTTTTAGTCGTGATTGTTAATTTACTATGAAAATGAGAAGGGACTGAATCTTCGAAGTATTTGACATTTTAGACTGCTAAAGTCGCCCTCTGAATTTAGACTTTTAATATTTATTAATTATATTTATTATTAATCTATTTAAATATATTATTAATTATATTTATTATTAATCTATTTAAATATATTGCATGTAATATGGTCAACCTCATATGCTTAACCAATTGTTAATTAAGCTACATCTATTACTATTAATCTGAAATATACCATTATTGAATTACTGCTAAACTTTATGAGCTAAGACTTTGATGCTGTGATCATTCTTGCAAGAAACGGTTTTTCTTAATTGATATTGTTTTGAACTGTGGCGTTATGACTGTATGTGTACTATTTATCCACTTGTTTTTCTTCAGTGTAAATAGTAAATTCATCCAATGATGCAAATCAAATCAAATATCTAGAAACTCAAAGGGAAAGAATTAAAGGAAAGGTAACCACTGGAGAGATAGCCAATATTTCTATTTCTGCTACATTTAATTTCAGAAGCCAATATTTCTATATCTGCTACATTTAATTTCAGAAGCCAATATTTCTATTTTTGTTACATTTAATTTAGAAGCCAATATTTTATGTCTGCAATATTTAATTTCAGAATCCCTTCCACCGATGTCTGAGAGACACCTCCCCGCGTCCTTCTGGACCTGTCCCACCTACAGACCCTCTTCATCTAGCTGGACTCAACGCCGAGCCCACCACCCCCTCTCACAACCACCCCACCCTAGCGACATCTCCCTAATCCACGGGGGTGGGCTGGCCCCGGTGCCCTACCCAAACTTCAATTCAGCCTGCCTACAGAACAACCCCGCCGTGGCCGCCCTTAGTCCCCTCCACTGTCGTCAGGAGGCGTGGAGATACTCGACCTTTTACGCGCCCTCAGCCTACAGCCGCTACAGCAGGGCTGTCTACCCACCTGCCTCGCCTCATCTGCACGACTTCACCTTCCCCACCGCTCATTCTTTCCCCGCTGTCAATTCCTACCCAACGGGAAGTCCTTTTCCAACGGTGAATTCTTTCACCGCTGTAAATTCGTTTTCCGCGGAATCCCGTAGAAAGCTGCCCTCAGCGGCTGCAGGCAGCTATAGGACTCTGTTTGGAAACAGCTCCGTGGAAGCGTCCCCCGAGTCCGTAACGACTTCTTATGCGGCGTCAACGTCTGCCGAGAAATCCAGAGGAAGTGCTACCAAGATGTCCGGGATTTTGTCCTCCAGGTATTGTGGATTGGAGGATTCTCAGTTGTCGCTAAATTCATCACGCTCACTGGGATATCATCCGTTACATACAGGTATCTACTTATACCATACCATCTATTTATACCATACTATCTACGTATACAGATACCTACTTAATACAAAAACAAATTGATGCAGACCTAAATAAATAAAATTGTGTACATTGTATCTGAAATTTTTTTGAATGCTTGGTTGTAATCAGTTGACGTTTTGGAATACAAAGGCGTAAATTAGATCTATCTCAGTGCCATTAGATTGATGTTATTAGTCTTTGTGGCTTCCAGAACCAGTATAATAAAGTTAAGTTAATTACTGATCCTTAGAATTGGTAGTTGTTTTCACTCATTTCAATTAGTCTTTATACGTGTAGTGTAAGGTTTGCTTTATACGAATTACGTCTGGATTTATTATTTCCCCTTTTATATTTTAAGCTGTAATCTCTTTATTATTTTTGGAGATCAACATTAATATAGTCGGTTTGCAGGCTGCTTAATATAGGCTCACGCCGCCTATCTTTAGTGAAAGTTTACCATGAAGACGGATTCAACAGAAGAATAAAATCTATTGTAAAATACTTCATAAAATATAAAATATAAAGAAGCAAAAATATTCTGCAAATGCACATTAATCGTCTGCTGATTTCATTATCATTGCCGACATCATTTCATTATCATTATAATTGCCGACATCTCCAGCCAGTGGCGAAATCGGTAAGACATTCGACCGTGGATCAGTATGTGTGGGGTTTAAATCCTGAGCTTTCCCGTCACTGACATCGCTTTCGAATTAGGAACCTGACGTTAACATTTGCTTTTTTTATTACCTGAAAAGTACTTGACAAAATGGATTTTAACTGTTAACTGTAACAACTTTGTAACAAAATTTAAGAACAAAATTTAATGTAACATAGAAGTATTACTAAAATCTAACTTGAATTAACTTTTGTAGTTACGTATATCTCTTGTGACTATGAGAGCTCCTATACAGTTACATCTCCGTTTAATGGAGAATATCTTTCAAAAATTTTAGTTAACTCAGTTTAAGGCTGGACTTGCGCACTTGACTGATTTGATCGGCTTGAACGAGTCCGTGAGTGTCAAATAAAGTTGTTCCAGATGTTGACGGCTTCTCTCAACCGACTAGCTGTCGCTAATTACTGACTAATTTATGACAGAATATCTGACAACTGACACACCTCGCTAAATCTGCTGCTGGTCGAGATTTTATTGCAAACTTTATTACAACCAGTGGGAATATATAAATTTTTGTATTAGAAGAAATATTATCTTAGTTTAAACTTTATTAGGAAAATAGTTTAATTAATAAAGAATAGCTTTGGGCGTACGTGATTTTGTAAAATTTTGGAACATTAGTACGATTTATCCGTCTATTATGCACAAAGAGCGATAAAAAGGCTAAGGGTGTATTGTATTTGATTTGTAGGTAAACTGAAAGCCAACTATAAAGAAATTACTTTAGAAAATTATGTTACCAAATTTACATGTAAAACGTCGAAATATTCAACAAAGATTTCACACCTCTATTTCAGTGTGCTTAATTCTATATAGGGCCTATTGACTAAAACGTTTTGTCTAGTACGCAGTCTTATAAACTACACTTGGCATTGTTGTTGTTAAACACTTTTAACAGCCGAACAAAGGCGCTGCTAAGCGTTCGATAAATTAAAAAAGAACAGTATCGTTCTATACGTAAACTGCAGAGAAATAATTAATCTAGAGATGCTGAAGACACGGGACTCGATCCATACGGGACTCGATCCACCGCAGAGTTCTGGATACTAACTAATCCGGGGACGAGAGAAAATGGGAACACGAAATTCTCGATTGTTTGTTTATTTATTAGCACTGTCTAGGTAGGTCTATAGGAGCAATAGCTAACAAAATTAGTATTAGGCCTATATTATACTATATATTATACTATAATGTATTATTATTATACACTATATTCGGTTCAGTTTTGTCGAGAGGAAGAGAAATTACGAGCTCTCTAGTGCAATCCTAAGTTTAATGCTGGTAAAGTTAATGTTAACGCCAGTTTCCTCACTCGAAAACGATGTCAGTGACGGGCGAGCCCAGGATTTGAACCCCGCACTTACTGGTCCGCGGTCGAGTATCCTACCGACATCGCCACTGGCTCTAGTCACATCGCCACTGGCTCCAGCCTAAGTCTACGTAAAGTCTATGTTTTCCAGGGGATATAAGTCCCCCTGGGTTCCTAAGTGACCTGAGTCGAAGTTTATATGGTCTCCCGACAGAAGGAATGCGTAGATTGTTTCTAGCGAAGTTGTCAACAGAGGAGGGAGGGGTAGCTAGAGGGAAAGGGGACCGTCTTGGAGGGGAGCAAGGGGGTCGACCCGTGACCTCGGTAACTAAGACGTTACCGTCAGCCCCGTCGGGCGAATAAAGCGACACGTGCTGAGCGATTAAGATATTGAGTGTAAGATACATGTCAGCTACTGAGAGAGAGAGAGAGAGAGAGAGAGAGAGTGAGAGAGAGTGAGAGAGGGAGTGAGAGAGAGTGAGAGAGGGAGTGAGAGAGAGAGAGAGAGAGAGAGAGAGAGAGAGTGAGAGAGAGTGAGAGAGGGAGTGAGAGAGAGAGAGATAGAGAGAGAGAGATAGTGAGAGAGAGAGGGAAGAGAGAGCGAGCTAGAGAGAGTGAGAGAGAGAGAGAGAAGGGAGCGAGAGAGAGAGAGAGCGAGGGAAGAGAGAACGAGCGAGAGAGAGAGAGAAAAGAGCGAGAGAGATAGAGAGGAGTGAGAGAGAGAAGAGAGAAGAGAGTGAGAGAGAAAAGATAGCGACAGAGGGAGAGAGAGAAGATAGACAGAAGAGAGAAAGAGAGACGCATGGTGGAATGTTCAAATCCTGGGCTCGCCGTCACTGATATCGCTTTCGAGAGATGAAACTGACGTTACCATCAGCTTTACAATTCCTTTTATATTTTGAATGATTTTATGGACTTTGGAATTTGCACCGCTTTGGACCTTCGCTTTGCTGACCAGTTTGGATTTGTCTCATTATTGCTCGATGTTGTCATGGAGGTTTTAGCACTCTAATTGTTGTTGTCGCCATTATTATTACTAAAGAAATGTTTAATTTTGTTTGCAGGAAGTCTCGATGCGACTCAAAGTTTAGCTCCGATAGAGACTCATGGAAAAGATCTATACTGGTTCTAAAGATCTATACTGATTCTAAAGATCCATACTGGTTCTAAAGATCTCAGGCTATCTCAAGATCTCATAGCAAAATCTTCAATGCCAAAACTACTGCGCCAATGCACGCACAAGCTCTACCTATAACCAGCACGATATAGATGTCTTACTACAAATAACAGAGTCACAGACAACTAAGTGAAACCAATCATCATCTCAAACTACGTCACTAGTCCAACGTCGAGGTCAACGCTCTTCAGATCTGTGCGCCACAATCTTCTGCAGCAGTCAGCAGCAGTGTGGCGACTAATTGCAGTCAATTAGTAACAGGCGCAGGAATAGTGCTGCTCCAGTAGAGCTGCTCTACTAATGAAATAATAAATAAGTCAGTAGACGAAACTCCAGTCTTAATACAATACTATTGAAAGTTACAAAAAAGAAATGAGTAACAGGGGAATATCTAAGACAGTAGCATTGCAATCAATAAAATTGTTGTAATTCTTTACAGAATTGGGATGGGTCAGTCTCCTTGCGATCCTAAGTGTCAAGATTACAATCTATGTTGTATTTTGTAAAAGGTCCTACAATATAATTGTCTATTACGCCACATGGATGGCCAAGTTGATAGTAAATTTGCCTGATAAGCAAGAAGTCATCTTTCTTTATCCTACATCGTCAAGAAACTGACTGTAAACTTAGCTTCATATACAGTAATTTTTTATTGTAAAGCCAAAATCATTTAAGGATATATATTACAATCCAATCAAAATACACTACATATAACAATTATTTAATGTTTGGTTCCCCGTCTAACGATAACAATCTCAACATAGTGGAATAGACAAATTTAGCAAAATGCAATTTAGATTTAAATTGTAGTTCGACGTACTCACATGTTGCACATATTTTAAAGTCTTTGCATTGACAAAAGGTTAAAGAGCGTATTATTGACACGTAGGCTTTGTTAACCTACAAGTCCTTCACCATCCCTGGACAAAGTTGTATATCTTATTTGATTAAAATGATGCAGCCTGCTGTTACTCGGTCATCTAAATTAATTACTCTTGTGAGACCTAGCTTACCTTCACGCAATCTAATCGTTCCTTTCAGCATGCTACACCGCAGATCAGGAATACTTTACTATCCACTCTTCCGAAGTCTTTCGTCACCTATGCTTTTCTTCTATGAGCAGTTCTACAGACAGTTGAAGACCTACCCTTTCTATCTCGCTTATCCATCCAGTTTTCACGAGTTGCGACCAGAACTTAAAACTTCTTTCTGTAATTCCCTTTACCGTTGGACTGGTTTTCTGGATTTTGGAATTGCACAGTTTTGGACATTCTTCTTCTCATCGGCTTGGATTTGTCTCAATAGTGCTCGCTGTTGTCATAAATGACAGTAGCACTAAAATTGGTGCACCGCTATGTTATTGGTTAATGCATCAATATTGCACATAAGAGCGACGAATCTAATTTAGTAATATCGGTCAAATTAAGCAATTACACGCTTTATCCAAAGACAAACAATGCAATTTTCATCAGTTCACACGCTGATTTCTCTTTTAACAATAACAAATGAACTATAGAAAAAATAACGGATTCTATATCATCGTTGATCTGAATTAATAACGTTTCATCTAGACGAGGAACTCCTGAGTGTTTTGTATAATTTCATCAGTTCTGAGATCCTGTGGCAGTCGTCAGTCACTTGTTCATCCGTGTGGTAATATAATCCTGTCTTCAGTTGCTGAAACAGAATTAACGAGTAGTTAACTAACTACCAATTTTATGAATACAATACTACAGTGGTTACTAGTAGAATAGCACGTAATATAAAGATAAAATGAAATTAGCATTTCCGTGCTATGTTTGGCTACTACAGAAAATACTAAGAGAAATTAACGTGTCCTAAAAGGCCAATAGTCAAGCAAAAGGGACAAAGCCCTTGGCAAACTCTGGAACTTTTAAAACAAATTAAAAAGTTGAATGAATAATAATTCAGGGGACACTTTTCAATAATGTTTCTGACTACAATGGTAATTGCCTAGCCATTGTCATATGACTAACCTGTTGCAGAACAGAGTGCACTTAGTGCTAAAAATAGACTTGGCAGATAACTAGAGGGGTAATTACTACATGTCTGATTGTAATAGATGTAGTTACTAATTACACTATAGCTTCATTGTATTCGATGTAACATAATTAGGCCTACTATAAATTTAATCTGATTGTAATTGAAGTATTATTCCCGTGTTGTGTCCGGGTTGCTTAAAAATAGACCAACCGTGTTCTGCAAGTGTCGTAAAATGCAACATAAAAATAAGATCCAAAACAACGTCAGAAAGGGCATTCGGTTGGTGAGCTCCTAGGCTCCAGAAATTGCTACAGAAATTTAAACGAGTGGAATGGTATGGGCATACTGTAATTGGTGTGGGACAGGAAGGACTGGAGAAGGTCTATTCGTATCCCGATTCTGGTTAAACTGGGATTCTAGGGAAGATGGTGATGATGACGATGTAATTGAAGTATTATAATTGCCAATTACTCTGAGTTATTACATGGATAGACCAAATAGGCACAGCCGCAAATAAAGCATTAAAATTAAATAAATCTAAATTAAACTCTCTCTCTCTTAGTGCACTGCCTATTGGCAGGTCCATGGTATATAGCGCCAATAAAATAAACTAAAATAACAAAAAGCGGCTTAAACTTCTGTAAATGATTTAACAACATCATCGACATTTGCAAATTAATATCATCATCTTCTTGAGCTTATTGCCATCAAGAGCACTACACGCTGTATACCTTTGTCCATTCAGATTCGGCTGCTGGAATCAATTCATCAAAAGGTACGATACAAATCAAGCAGGATCAGTAGGTGCAGGGTTCGAATCAAGTGCTCTCCCCATCACCGACATATCATTCGATGAGGAAACTGATGTTAAACTTGGCTTTAGCCTTAAACGCATTAATAAAATCATCAAGTTGTACAAAACAAGTCATCAAGTACCTGAAGCACTGCGCTCCTCCTAAAGTCAGATTGAATATCTGACAACGGTGACATCAACTTCCATTCGGGTACAACCTATCGACAAAAAATCAAACAGTTGAGATAGCTCTGAACTGCCTGCAGCTGGTAACAAGTTGTAAATATATATATATATATATATATATATATATATATATATATATATATATGTATATATATATATATAGAGAGAGAGAGAGAGAGAGAGGAGAGAGTGAGAGAGACAGAGAGAGAGAGGGGCGGATCCAAGAATTTTTTAAGGGGAGCCCGAAAATTTGTTGATAGGGTACACTTTTTTGCTTACACCTTCTTCGGGACATGTGACACAACCAGACAAATATTTGTGGGGGGGCTCAAAATACGTTTGGCTCATAGAGTGAGTGTATCCCCTTACCTTACCCCCCTCCGCGCTCATACCCGTACTAAGTCAGGGGAAAACCTAAAGTCTTACATTTGTTTTGGAAAAAGTAGGTAAATTTTTCACATATGAAGAAGCTCTGCGGATCTCTACGAAATGCAAAAGTGACCTAATTTTGGCGGTGGGGGGGCTTAAGCCCCTCCCAGCCTAGACTATTTGCACCACTGCTACGAGACAGAGTTCACATTTTTTACTTACAGCCTTTTTTCCTCCAATTTGGTTATGCATTGGTTCAAGTGAAAATTGAGAGCTAGTGCAACGGTCAACATTTTTCAGGCCCCTTCCATTATACAGGGCTGCTAGTATATCCTAGAAAAAATTGAGCCTTTGGAACTGCATTCCCTGTCTTACTCTCCCCCCGCCCCCCCCCCCCAACCACTGCCATTACTAACATGTTAACACATCGAAATTGCCGAAGGAACAATGAATATATACCCTGTCTTACCCTCCCCCGGCCCCCCTAACCACTGCCATTACTAACATATTTAAACATCGAAATTGCTATGAGAATAATTAAAATATAGTTTAAAATAATTTATTGGACCTAAGGGGGGGCCCGGGCCCCCTGGGCCCCCCCCTGGATCCGCCACTGTATATATATATATATATATATATATATATATATATATATATATATATATATATATACATACATATACATAAACTTAAACGAATGGATCAGTCCATTCGTATCCCAACCCTGGTTAAACTGGGATTTAAGGGAAGATGATGATAATAATAAAGCTAAAGCTAAGGTTAACGTCAGTTTCCTCACTCGAAAGAGATGTCAGTGACGGGCGAGCCCAGGATTTGAACCCGCACATACTGATCTGCGGTCGGGTGTCTTACCGACTTCACCACTGGCTCCAGCCAGCGATGATGATGATATGTATACATGTTCTTCTTTAGTATCATCAGCATTAAAGATAGTTGTCTGCAAAATGAAAGAGTCAAATGAGGGGTTTTCACAGAACACAGATGCAAGTTTGTTTTATCAGAATCGTCATCTATTTATAATAAAAAAACTCATACAAAAACAATAGCAAAAGCCAAACCTCAAAACAAATTTCAATCTGTTTCAAAACAAGCTGCTTTCATATAAAGTTAAAAATTTACATTTTATATTTCTTTTGTATTTTAATCTAAGGATATTCCAGAAATCTCCAGCGATGAGGCGCGGGATTGAGACTAATTAGCAATTCTTTTTAAAAGGATTTTTAACATTCTAGGCATTTTATTGTAATTGAGATGGATCATAAAAGAAAAGTGATTTCGAACTCCGCATTCAGAGTATTCTAACACAGACTTTTTATGAACAGAAAGCAAACCTTTAACGTCTCCAGTAGAGCAGCATGCAGCTGGGCAAGCACTAGCAGACTAGAACTGTTCAATATCATCTTCACCACATCACAAATCACCTCCTTCTCTACAGTAACTGCCACATCATCCGGCGTCACGAACCTCAAGGAACCCCCACTGTAGCCTTCTGGAAATAGTTTCTTCATTAAGTTCATGCAAGAAGCAGAGTTACCACTGATGAAAGTTTTCTCTTGTTGCGCAATCTCTGCGACAGGGTTTGTGCTGGTCGAAGTTTTCTGCAGCATCAGAACAACTGAGTGATTGGCGTCAAGCAGAGACGTTGATATTCGACAGAAGTTTCTGTCTGACTCAGCAGAAATTCCTAAGTAAGCACTTTTAGATGACTCAGCAGAATTAGTTACACAATGAGGCCTATGACAGCAAGTTACAGCTTGTATGATTTCAGACATCCTGCGATGATTTCCTTCAGAGCTGAGAATTACTTTACTAGAGGTCTTGAAAGGTTTTAATAAATTCCACGAATTCAATTGTTCAGATTTTAGCATAACAACGACAGGAGAAAGTGATTTGATAGCGTCATTTACTCCTTCAAAACTAAAGAAGAGGCCCACATCAACCGTTATTGTTATTTCGGTGGAATTAAGTGGAAAAGAAACTACAACTTCGTCATTTCTCTTAAAGTTTTCCAGATTAATCAACATCGATTCACATTTAGCATCTGAAATGGGTTCGCACCGCTTCGGACATCCTCTGCTTACATAAATGACACACTTCCAGCATTTACTAAGAGACCAACTGCTGCCATTTTTAATCTTAACGAGAAATTCACGTGCATATTGATTTACACCAATCTCAACTGAAATATTTCTTTGCAATTCTCCAGTTATTCTGCTGCGATCTTCAACTACCAGATTAGAATTTTCTTTCAGCTGACAGCAGCTTGAAGTCTTGAGATGGGCCAGCAGTGACAGCTGCTTCAGCAAACAGCTCAGCTCATTTGACTGCTGTGCCAGCTGAACCAGCTGATCACACTGCTGTCTTAGAGCTGTTAGATGTTCAGAGAAATTAGGAGCAGAAAGTTTACGAGATTTAGCGGAAAGTGAATCTAAGCGATCAATCTCTAATAAACGACCAGTTAACGTCAGAACCTGCAAACAACTGTGCTCGGCATCTAATAACAGAACAGCAACAACATAGGATAGCAAGAATAGTCATAAGAACTTCAGTATGATAGCAACAACAACAATTAGAAGGACAGATGATGTCATTCAATATGAATCAGGGCACGACAGAATTGTACATTATGTCGTATAACTTACTATGATTTTTTAAACCTTTGGTAGAGTGACAAATATTTGTCACAGTATTTACCTAGTACAATGAGATTAATATTTAGCACAAGAGAAAAAGCATCTCTGATCCTACTGAAATGTATACTAGATTTAGTTTGAACATTTGATCATTTGTATTCATTATTCTCCATGTACAATTTCTTGCAGACTTCCCTTTAAACTAAACACAGACCAAATACTAGCCATCAATATGCTAGTAGACCTAGTATACTGATGAGTGTACTAGTTACAATGGAAGGAATGTTGAATGGCTGAAGCTATTTTAATATATATTTTGTATTCTGACATATTATACTTTTTATTCTAAGATCTTCTTCTTATCATATCCTCAGATAGCAGCAACCCATTGTTTGGTAGTATTAAGAGTCTTTGCCAAATCGTTGATTTCATAATACTCTGTATACAGAAAATGTTTCTGTAACAACAGCCGTTATTGTAATAACGTATTGCACAGTTTGCAGGCACTAAGCACAGACAGCAAGCAACAATAAATTTTCCACATTAACAAGATAAATGGTTTGTGATTAAACAGCATCAAGGTCTGGAAGGAATTAATCATATTTTAATAAACAACTTTACCAATTAACTTTAACCATTTAAGAACTAGATTATAGTTTAAAAGAATAAAACTTAATAAAAATTTCCTTTAGTTTTATACTAATTACCTCTATCAGTAGATGTAACTGCATAAACATTGCGAATATCGATCATTTGTGCCTCTATGGAAGAGCCGATGCTAAAGTTGTCTTCATTAGATAGTGAATCCAAATCTATGCTAGACAGACCAGATTCAGTCCCAAACACCAGATTATTGCAGAAAACTGTGGCACATAGAACTGGCGTCAACGATACAGAAATTTTTCTCAGAAAAATATTATCGCAGTTACTCAGAGGTTTAATCGGTTGTTTCACAGTTTTATTGTTTGAATCGGGACTGCCTGCTGAATTTCCCAACTGAAATATAACTCCATCTGCTCCAACAAATACTAGACAATCTGATAGCGCAGATCTCCTGAGACTATTTTCAGACTGACTTCTGGCATTACAGACAAAAACGTCTACTATGTCCTGACCCAACGCGCAAAGTACTTTGCCACAGCCGTTCGGACCCACAGCTTTAAATGGCAACCAGTAAACGACACCAGATGGAAGCAGTAGTAACAGAACCGCAGAGTTGATTACGTTAATATCACTTCCGAACAGGCTGTTGAAGAGAGAGTCGCTAAGTATCAAAGTTCTGTCAGTTAGAAATTCCGATAAAAAGGTTTTGCTTTGGGAAATGGAGGTCGCAACAAACAAATGCTTCTGTTGTTTTCTGTTATGTTTACATATTGTCTCAACAGAATTCTTATTTGAGGATGAGATAGCTAATGGCTCAGAGAATTTAAAATGCTCTTTTCTTATCAGAATAGTCGATCCATCGACGTCAGCCGAATATTCTTTTCTAAATAGACTTCTGCTTCGATAGAAACAAACATTGTATCCATGTTGTACTTTCACTAGAGCAGCCAAATTATAATTACTCATAGCAACCTCAATGACTCCATCGACTTGCAGACATTTTATCGACATCATTGTATCACCGCAAGAGGAAATTTGAGTTTTGTCGATTGGACTACTTCTGGATATATTTCTAAAAATAGAAAGCCATGCTATATGAAATAACATAACATCACAACAATTAGAGTGCTGAAGTCATCAATGATAACATCAAGCACTTTTCAGACAAAAGTCTTTTAGATAAGCAGCAGTGAATACATTAACTCTATGACTTGATAATAAAGTCATTTGATAATATAACTAGATAATAGCCGAAAAACTTCCAAGAAATTTGTGAAACAAATTACTGAAACAAATCCCTGTAAAAATAATTACAAAATTACTCTTATCAACAATGAAAAAATCAAGAATGTACTGACTCAATAGTCTGTCTTAGTTTCACTGAATAGATGCCTCCATCTGTGCTGACAACCATCAGGTATTTAAAGCCATCAGCTGAGAAACCACAGCACCCGATTACTGGCGCTGTCAATCTAATCACCTGGTGAAATATAACAATAAACATCAAATATTAGAAATATTAGATCTTCTTACTCTCTCATTCCCTGACCATTTTTGATCACCGGACTGGCTTTCATTAAGAACCTTACTTCTCCTCAGCACATTTCTTTTGCAGATTTGTCTGGGTGAATTGATCTGTAGTGATGTGTGCTGTGGGGAAGTCCCTGACATCATACTTGGATGAGGAAGCAGACGTTAAACATTTATTGTTATTGCTATGAAATTGCTATTAAAATTTAAAAGAACGGAAAAGTCTCAAATGGGGATTGGCTGGTGGTGTGGTGTAGGACAGAGAGGATTTGAGACAGTTTATTTGTATCCCGACCCTGGTTAAACTGGGATTCAAGGGAAGATGATGATGATTTTTATTATTTGTAAATACCGAATAAATTGTAGGCATATAAAGTTTTCTAAGCTTCTATGTGAAATTACAATGAATTATAATTACTCACTCAATATAAGCAATTAATAACTTGTTTAAAAATGTTAAATTAATAAAATAGAAATAAACCGATCACCTCAGTAATATAAATCAGTCCATCAATTTATGAATTATTAAATTAAATAGAAAATAGATGAAATCATATGGAAACCTGAACAGAAATATTCATATTTGATATGAAAATAGGCGTTAAGCTTTTATATTATAATACTACTACATTCTCTTTGCCAGCGATATTATCGGCTGATTTTGGCTATTTTGATATTTGGCTTTTCTGACTGATTTTATCTGAAAGCTTGATTGAGATTATGACTACTCATCATCATCATAATCTTCCCTTAAATCCCAGTTCAACCAGGGTGTCGGGATACGAATAGACTTTCTCCAGTCCTAAGACTTTTGAAGTTTATCCATTCGTTTAAGTTTTATGGCAATTACTGCAGCCTAGGCGCTCACCAACCGAATGCCCTTTCTGACGTTGGTATGGATCTTAGTGCTTTAGTCGCCTTCTACGACACGTGCCGTCACCGGTTGGTCAAATTCTTCAAACGAGCCGGACACAACACGGGGAGAGATAGAGATTATGACTACTATATCTTATTATTATTAATAAAGAAGGAAATTTGAAAAGCGCACCTAACTGAATTCCCCGTAAATAAAAAGTTAACTGTTGTAATTAAATCTAAAAATTTTTGTAGCAAAGAAGTAATTCCTATTCACTAGCCAATATTGCTACATATTTGTTAATTTTCAGTATATAAATTAGTTATCTTCAGTATTTAGTATATATTCAGCATTCAGTACTTATATAAATTATAAAAATGAATTATATAAGCTTAATTAAATATATATCTTTAGTATATTAGCATGCAATGAAAGAAATCTGAGTTGTGTCTGGGTTGCTGAAGCATAGATCAGCCGTAGACTGCATGTGTTGTAACAGGAGACAAAGCACTAAGATTGAAACAAACGTCAAAAAGTGCATTTAGCTGGTGAGCACCAATGTTACAGATATATTGCACAATTCTCTAAAATGAAAAAAGTCAATGTCTATTCGCATCCCAACCCTAGCTACACTAGAATTAGAAGAAAGATGATGATGATGACTTACCGATGAATGAAAAAAGAAATCAAACTGAAATATTACAAAACTTACTTCAAACTTTCCTTTTTGTATCACATAGAGAAATCTACCAGTGCCCAATACCACATATATGGGAAGTCCTCCACTCAATATTGTGTAGTAAGATTGCAAATAGACTTTATCTGTCAGAGAACGAGTTTGAAGAATCAGTTGAAATGACATTGTCACGACGGAAATTGCTAAGAGAGTGCCTACTGGATACACACAAATATATACATGTAATATATACAAATATGTACATAATATCAATGAAATGTCTAATTTACAAAAAATTCATAAATCTAATGTATTTCTTTGCCTAATTACCAAAATGGCTTATTTTCATATCTACTTTGAAATTTGTTGTTTTACGACTATTACTAGACATATAATGCAATGAAAGATTTTGAAATAATATTACATTAATGAAAGATGTCATTTTTTATTTATTTTAACATTCAAAAATTTAATCTAGTAATTTTAAGTAAAAAGTAGTAGATATTCAAATATTGGCTTTTATTGACAATAACGACAGATATGATTAACCAGAAATAAAGAAACATCAAGAAAATTAATTGAGTGTTATTGTCATCCATGATAGCATGGCACACTAAGCACATTATACAAACCAATTTGAGTTTATATTTTATACATTTTCGTAAAATTATAGGATTACTAATCTGGGATTTGATGTGACATAATTTCATAAATGTTGCATGGCTAATTGGCCAACCTTAACATCAAGTGCAATAATGGTTAGTGACTGCAAACAAGAAAACGAATTTACAATTTTATAAATGATATTACATTACTTGGTTAAATTTTGAATGTTAAAATAAATAAAAAATGACATATTTCATTAATGTAATATTACTTCAAAATTGTTCATTGGATAAACATCTAGTAATAATTGTTAAACAGCAAAACTTACATAATGATATTAATTCTTCAAACTTACGCTCTTGATATCAATTCTGCTACTGTAGTTGCTAATGCGCTTGTCCATTCTAAACTAGATTACTGTAACTCCCTGCTGAACATCTCCCGAAATCCTCTCTAATTCGTCTCCAACACGTACAAAACTCTTTCTGGAGTCGTCTGTAATGTAAAAATATTCAAATCCCACACTTCTTCTCTTCTTATGAAACTGCATTGGCTTCCAGTCTCTTAGAATGAATAAAATTCAAGATAGCTTCCTTGGCGGTCAAAGGTTTAAATTTTGGTAAATCATCCTATCTATCTGACCTTTTATCAATCTATGCTGTATGCTTAAGTATGCTATATTTGTTGCTTATTATGACATGGAAAAGCAAATAAAAAGGTCGAATGAATGGAATGGAATAAATGGAATCTCTCAAAACTCTCATAGTCTTAGCTTCTCTAGTAAAAACCTTCTCACTGTACCAAACATTAAATCTGCCATGGGCAGATATTCCTTCATGTTTTCTGTACTGACAATAAGGAACTCTCTGCCACAAGATCTTCAATCTTGTAATTGTATTGGTACTTTCCTTGGCAAGCTAAAAACCCATCGCTTTCTGCCAAAGGTTTAAATTTTGACCCTCTTGCCTGGGATCTTGGACTTGCACTGTTTTGATGTCGCTTTATCTCGTGGTCTCTGTGTACTCAGTTGTCATCGTGTGATTTTTGGCGCTTATTTGTGCAGAGTCTGCAAGAGACCTCCCTGACATTACCTTATGGCGAGAAACCCTACGTTAAATTCATATTGATGGATTGATTTTACAAAATAGACAAAAAGTTGTTCTTGACTTTGACTATATATTTCTTTACTATTATGAATGTTAATATGACTCAAACTGAGTTCGATGTTACTACGGATAACCGAAGTAAACTAATGTGTTTTAGCTGATTATGTCATTTCTTTCAGTGATTCATAAAATAATAGAGTACAGTAATTTTTCCATCCTTCAAGTGATTAAACTGCCTTACGAATATCAACTGAATATTTAGTTTCAACACTGAAGGAGAGATATCATCAAAAATTATTGTACCACTACGTGTGTATAATTTGATTAATAAACTGTTACAGATTGATTAAAATGCAATACTTAACGTTAAATGAACTTATTTGATAATTTATTTATAAAATTCATTTGTTTACTTATGCTTAAAGGACCCGCCTCCAGTGTTAACACTAAGAAAATATTTCGATAAAAAGTACACGAAAAAAAATCCACAAACAGTGAGAGGGATTTAGGAATCTTATGGATAGCTCCTTTAAATTTAGTGAAAATTGTAATAAAGTTGTAAATAGTGCTAATTGTGTATTAAGAATGATTAAAAGAACAATTTCATGTAGAAATAAAGATATTGTGGTAAGGCTATATAAAGCCCTTGTACGGCCCAAACTTGAATACTGCGTTCAGGCTTGGTGCCCATATCTTAAGAAAGATATCGACAAGTTAGAAAGGGTACAAGCCAGAGCAACAAGGCTGGTATTTGACTGTCAAAAACTTAGTTATGAGAATAGATTAAAATTCGTAGAATCAACCTCTTTCAGTGAGAGAATCTCTTTCAGTGAGAATCTCTTTCAGTGAGAGAAGAACTAGAGGAGATTTAATAAAAGTTTTTAAGATACCCAAAGGCTTCAGCAAAGTTAACCATAGTATTTGGTTTAATTTATCAACCAACAGAAACACAAGGGGACATATTTATAAACTTAATAAATTTAGAAGTAGACTAGATTTAAGGAAATTTTTCTTTAGTCACAGAGTTATAAATGCTTGTAATAGTTTGCCAAGCGAAGTTGTGGAAGCAGAATCAGTGAATGCTTTTAAAAATAAATATGATAAACATAAGAACATGTAAATTAGAAGCTAATTGCTTTTTCAGTGTTATACATAGGCTATGTATAAATTTGACATGTTGACATGAAGTCTGTATGAATTGATTACTATTAATTGGTTTTAGTTAAGAGCATTTTAGTTCATTTAGATTTTAAGAGCATTCTGATGAGTCTTAAACAAGCATATAATTGCTTCCTGACTCTGTAAATGTTATGTTATGTTATTTGTATTTTTGTCCTTACTTCTTTGGTTGGCACTGAATAATTTGTTGGCTAAACCTGCTAATCCTGAAAGATTCTAAAATTTAGCTGATAGCTTAAATAATATATGACTTTTAAATATTTCTCTAAGTGTTTAATAATTATAGATGCATGCGAAAAGATTTAACGGGATGCAAGATTCAAAGAACCTAGCGTTTGTGGCTCAGTTATTAGAAAATAACAATAAAAACCCAAAAGTATAGCGGTAGAACATCACAAGCATTGAATTTCTAAGCTTAAGGCTGTAGTATAGTAGTTAGGTTAGGATAATCAATTGATTAGTAAGATCTGTGTTTGAACGATGAGTTATTTAATGGCTCGCGTGTACATCTTGCATTTAGGAATATGCTGTATGTTAGTCACGAAGTTAAGAGAGAGAGAGAAGAGAGAGGGCGAGAGAGAGAGAGAGAGAGAGAGAGAGATATGAAAGAAGTAAAGTTAAATATTACGGCTGTGATAGAGTAACTCAAAAATATTTCTAATGGCAAAACAAAAAGGCTCGAAAAGGTAAAGGTCAATCAGTGTAAACAGTAAACACGTCAACAAACTTCACTAATTGTTTCATTTTGATGAAAATTATATAATTCTATTTGCTGATTCTAAAATTAAATCTGTATCCGTCGGTCATGGCTACTCTTCCAAAAATTGAAGGAATTGCATTAATTACTCTGTCACTAACGGTTTGTAACGCTTGTTTTAAAATTGTATACACTTTATATTAATAAAAATGATTGCAAATTATATATTATATCTAAGTTTCTTATATTTTCCATTAAACTATTAACTTTTCAAAATCTATTGAAATTAGCCGAAGATATATTAGAGCTACTGCAGAATGAAGCAACTATGTGCATCGTAAAAGGAGAGCTGTGAAAGGTTATATATGCATGGATCTAAACAGGTCTGTAATCGTTAGGTTTGGACACATTTGACATATGAGATTCTTTGAGAATCATTTTAACTTTCTCATTAGCCTTCCTCAGTTATTGCTCAATTATTCCTAACATCATATGATAATAACAATAATAATAACAACAATTATTATTATTGTTATTATCGTATGATTTGTTAACATCATATGATAATAACAATAATAATAACAACAATTATTATTATTGTCATTATCGTATGATTTGTTAGGAATAATTGAGCAATAACTGAGGAAGGCTAATGAGAAAGTTAAAATGATTCTCAAAGAATCTCATATGTCAAATGTGTCCAAACCTAACGATTACAGACCTGTTTAGATCCATGCATATATAACCTTTCACAGCTCTCTTTTTAAAAGATAAAACTAATATCGGCCAAGAGCGTTCTTTAGCTAAACTTTTGTTATTTATTTATTACCCTTAACAGTTTGTCATCTAATATTAGATTTAGATGATGACATCTGTGACATCACTCTTCTCGAGAAAACGGGATTTAAAATTACTTTATTAATTATTAGTAATATTCATGCAAATAATAGTAACCTATAAAGATTAAGCCATTCATCAATTGAGTGATTGCCGTACAGACGATATTTTTAATCAGACTGCTAGAAACACTGTCTAGTAACTATAGTTACTGTCCGGACAGTAGTCGATTGATTGATTGATTTTATTTATTGATTGATCGATAAATGATATTGTCGGTGCTGATATAGGCTGTCTTGATTAAAATTGATTGATTGATGATTGATGGATTGATTGCTTGTTCGACAGGTGATGTTATCAGCTAGTACTGTTATAAGTTACTGTCTTGAACATGGTTTGATTGATTGATTGACAGATGATGTTATCAGCTAGTCCTGATATAAATTACTGTCTTGATCACGGTTTGATTGATTGATAGGTGATGTTATCAGCTAGTACTGACATAAATTACTGTCTTGATCATGGTTTGATTGATTGATTGACAGATGATGTTATCAGCTATAATGGTTTGATTGATTTACAGGTGATGTTATTAGCTAGGCCTGATATAAACTTCAGTCTTGATCATTGTTTGATTGATTGTTCGACAGGTGATGTTATCAGCTAGTACTGTTATAAGTTACTCTCTTGAACATGGGTTGATTGATTGATTGATTGACAGATAATGCTATCAGCTAGCACTGATATAAGTTACTGTCTTGATCATGGTTAGATTGATTGACAGATGATTTTATCAGTTATAATGGTTTGATTGATTGATTGACAGATAATGCTATCAGCTAGTACAGATATAAGTTACTGTCTTGAGCATGGTTTGATTGATTGATTGACAGATGATTTTATCAGTTATAATGGTTTGATTGATTGATTGATTGACAGATAATATAATCAGCTAGTCCTGATATAAATTACTCTCTCGATCATGATTTGATTGATTGACAGGTGTTATTATCAGCTAGTACTGATATAAGTTACTGTCTTGATCATGGGTTCTCGACGCGTCTCAGTTGTGCCTCGTGTGATGAGCTGCATCAGTTCAAGCTCAATCCATTGTCTGACTCGTGCAAGCAATGTTGCCAATCTGAATCTGATGCTGAGACTCACAGTAAACAGGTTGGCCACCTCTTTGTTGTATTTATTTTGTTATTATTATTATAATTATTTATTTTATCGTTTGGTAAGATATTCGACTGCAGATCAGTTTGTGCAGGGTTCAAATCCTGGGCTCGCCTGTCACTGATATTGCTTTCGAGTGAGGAAACTGACGTTAACATTAGCTTTTACATTGTATTATTATTATATTTTTATTAGTGCATTTATTTTTTATTATATTCCGGGGTTAACCAGCCTAGTATATAGCATACTTGCCTTTCAAACAGTACGATCATGGACTCACTATTGCCCACAAACACTAGTGCTCCAATATAGTTGTAAATACGTCGATGTCGCCACGTCGGTAAGTTATTCGACCGCATATTAGTATGTGCTGGGTTCAAATCCTGGGCTTGCCCATCACTGACATCGCTTTCGATTGAGGAAACTGATGTTAACTTTAGCTTTACCAGCTTTTTAAATGACAATGACGCCAGAACAATGACTCTAGAAGCAACACTTGACTGCTTATTACAGTGAAGTTCAGGTGGACGAGAGTCAGTTGTTTGTTAATCGGTAATGTTATTATCTTCATTATTAATCTTGTTGAGAAACTGGCTGATTCACCCTGAGTTAAATTTGCTGGGAGTTATTAATTATCAAGTTATAATATAAAATGTAACTAAGCTAAAATAAATTATTTAATTTATACAAGTAGTTCAAAGCATCTTGAAATAGAGAAAATTCACATAAAGGATGGAGTGAGGCGAGTTTGTGATAGAAGAAGTGATGTAGTTGTTAAAAATCTTTCTAGTTAGTGTGTTTAATAATGAGATTTGCTTTTGCCTTGAAATAATAGCACTGCCTTTATTTGTAGCTGATTTGTAGCTGTAATGCTGTTTAATAATTGTCTGTGATTACACCTTTATTTATTCAACAAACAGAAATTAAACATAAAGTTGCATACTGCTAATTTTCTATTATGCTTTACAAAGGCTGAAACTTTATTGCCTGATGGTAAATTTGCTATCTGTAGTACAAACACTACTCTTATATGACTTCAATTATACATTTAATGATGATATTGTAAATTCGATTTACTATTTCAGATGTTTCCATATGCAAGGTTAATCATTTGTGAGTGCAAGTTTGGACGTTATCCACAGATCGAGGGTAAATAAGTGTATTTTGTCAATTCGGACTTTGAATGTGTAAATGTGTAGATATTACTTTAAGAGAAACGTTTAAATTTAATCTTAGGTATTAATTTCAGTTAAATAATATAGCAAAGGAATAAAATTGGAATGTTAGGGTAGACTTTTCTAATGCCGTTAGATTCCAAGAAACTCTATTATACAGAATTTAACTACTCAGATGTCTTGAACAAAAGAAACCGACTTGCAACTAGACATAATTGGAAATAATGTACTTATACATTTACTAAATCGAATGAGAACGAAGATTCATTCGTATCCCGAACCTAGTTAAACTGGGATTCAAGGGAAGATGATGATGATGATGATGAATATATTGATAAACTGCTCAGTAGTAAAATTTTACATGACTGCCCAGCCTGAGTGACACTTAAGTCTCATTGGATCAGTTCTCTAGCTAAAAGTTAAAACAGTCATATAGAAACTTTTAGCATTAAGTCAAATGCATTTTATTTTACTGTGAGCCAAATAACTCTATGCAACATAATCATTGACGTGTAAAATATTGTGTACAATAGACTATCAAAATAAATATTAGAACTATGACGCAAGCATGTTGCTACACTTTTATTGACTAGAGATCATTTGCTAAAAATGTTATCTATGCAGCGTTCATCAAGAGCAACAGACCCAAGAAATTTCCGGGTCTTGAGATTCGCTATGCTCAAGGAGCTGAGCCTGTCGTTAAGCTCTTGAACGAGAATCGTGAGGTACAGGAAACTCTCGGCATCGAGAAATGGACGACAGACACGCTGGAGGAATTTCTGATGGAGAGATTGAAGCACTGATATTTCATTACGCCGACTTCTGAGAATTGAACGACTGTTACGATGTGAAGCCAAAGCCAAGCTCAACATCAGTTTCATTTATGTTTCATTCCAGTTTTAAATATGTAATGATACGTTGTGATATTAAAATGCAATAAGGTTCGCAAGCTTGTTTAAAATCATTAGACAATTAAGTCAGGCACTCGTGATCTCAAGTTTTTCAATTCTTGACCTCAGGTCGTTTTAACGTCCTTAAAATAACAGTATCATTATAAATTTGGATATTAGATAATTATTTAAAATTGCACTATGGGAACAGTTGCACTAATTGAATCAAATACTAGTCTATACATTTAAACGTATCAGTCTCTCAAAAACTGTGCTTAATTAATGGTTTAATATCTCTAATATAATTTATAGCATAAGTATAATATCGAAAGCCATTAATAAATGGAAAGAACTGTGCTGACATAATGTAAGTGTGTATAATTGACGACGTTATGGTTTTACTTTTTGACATTGCAATGTATATGATGAATTGTGTTTTTATGCTAATTTATTCTGACTTGTTAAGTTTCAATTTATTATAATTGGATTAATACAGATTATAATTGGTATACAATTGCAATTTTGACTTCAGTTTAGCATTAGCAACAACAACAATACAATACGATTAGAGTGCTACTGCAGTCCATGACAACATCGAGCACTATAGAACCAAATAAAAACCGATAAGCGGAATGTGGGTGGTCAATAAATGGTGCGAGCTAAAATCCGGGTAATCAGTCCAAGGAAGGATACTAAAGCCAACTGACTTCTGTGAGATATTTATTTATGAATATTTGACTGATTTATACTAGTAAGTTACTGTAAAACGCCACTCTTCGTTAACTTTTGAATTTATTGATAACCAATCAACATATGTTATTTTTTTTTGGTCACACTGTTAATAATTTCATCTTGAAGTACTTCAGTTTAAATTTATTTAGCGACAGATGTAGCTTTTTTTATTAGCTAGACGTTTGAATTGTGAATAGCTTTAAATGATATTTTGATTCTTTATTGAAGTTGTCATCGTTACATAGTTTCTTCATTTATGAAATTCTGATACGAAAACTCGTGGCTATGCCTTAATATCATATGTGTATGGATATATAATTGATATCATTGCCAGAGGCAGATCCAGGAATTTTTAAAGAGGTTGGAGCCAAAATATTTTTTGATGGTGTCCATTTTTTTGTACTCGACACCCAAGTTCTTAAAAAGGACACGCGACGCAGAATTTTTCTGTAAATTTCCAAACTTTTCTTTTTTACATATAAAGTGACGACCTCTTATTAGGCGCACATCGATTCACTGTTTCATTTTTTGTCACCTCGGGAAAATTCTGTCAACTAGCAAGAGCAAATTAACACAATGAAATAGAAAATAAAGATAAAGAGCTGTACCACAGTGGAGCCTGTCTTGTATGATCTTTTACCATAAGGGTACCGCCCTCCCCCCCTTGGATTCACTACTGATCAACGTACGGTAACGTGTTAAAGATGTATAATAGCTACAGGCAAAATATTTGAACTTCAGAACTTATATTAATAAAAGTTATATCGGTACTGGGTCAGAAAGCACTTACATGCTCAGACACATGATTAACCCTTCTTGGGCCAAATGGAACATCAAACAATCGCTGACTGACCTAGACTTTGAACTCAGGCCACTTGCATCCGAGGCGACAGTATAACCGTTACGCCATACAACCCATACCCTTCCTCAACCACCGAGACCGAATATACAGTATATCTTAGTTCCATTTACCTTTCATGTAATTGGTAGAATTTTGAAGTGACCATTAATCGCCTTTTGAATGCACTTATTTTTCTAAGGATAACGTAAAGAAACAATTTCCAAAGAACAATTATTAGGAAATTTTATCCATGCTTTGATAAGTTGAGCACAATATTACTTTTTAAAGTCGTTGGCCTAAACAAGAGGAATAAAATCAAGTGTGCTCTCTCGGCTTTGTTTATGTTTTGAATGATAACGTGGCCGAATATAGGGGAAATTGGAAAGAATATAGAAATTGAAGATTTCCAACATTTAAATTAAAGATTTAAATCTGATATTGGTGAGCGCGAATCCGAATATTTTTACCGATTGCAATATATCGGTAAATTCTATTCAAGATGAAATTGGGATTTGAGTCGCCCTTATTATCGTTGATTCTTGCAGGAATAAATGTAAGTATATAAACCGGAATTTAACTTTACGTTGTAAATCTGAGTAAAAAGTTTTTATTTAATAGATAAATCTGTCTTAATTTAGAATATAGTTTTAAAGATCTGCTTTGAAAACAAATGTTTAGTTCTGACTTCTTGATGGGTATGCAATGGCCAACATTAAATAAAAACTAATATAGAAAGTTAACTAATAAGTACTTTTTATTTAAACAAAAAGTTTATCACTATTTAGCGGATTTAACTAAAACATTAACACATTTTTCAGGGGGGGGAGGATAGATTTACAAGAGTGCTGATTATTCTACTGTTTAAATGATATCCAACAACGATTTCCGATAAATTCTGTTTCTCATTAACTGCTTAAAATTATGATTCCGTGTAATTACGGCTAGTTGGGTGTATATTGGCACTTTCATATTGTAGGTCATTGTGACTCAATGCCAGGAATGGGGCTCAGAGGTCTGTCTGGAGAATGGGTTTTCTTCGTCGTTACGCTGTAGTTCATGCAGGGAATTGTCTCAGTTCAATCTCAATCAGTTGGTTGAATCTTGTGGAAAATGTTGCCAGCCTGACACTGAGCTGTCAGAAGCTAAGAAGGTAGATAAAGAGATGCTAATTTGTCCCATTTTTATTGTTACTAATGTATACTATACTGTATGTATATATATATATATATATATATATATATATATATATATATATATAATATATATATATAATATATATATATAATATATATAATATATATATATATATATATATGACATTTGCAGACAGAGGTACAGAAAAAGGAAAAGATGGACTATGAAACTCGTTGTTGAATCTCCATTGAAGACGATTTAATGTTTATTTCAGAAGACATAGATGACGATGGGAACTTTTAGTAGGGCTAGGTAATGAGGTCGCTCTGTCATTTCACCAATTGAGTGTTGATGAAATGAGAGCCGATTTTAAGTCGAACACAGTTTTATCAATGACTTCATACTTTATTTATAATTAAACATAAACTAATTAAACGTTATACTTTAGACGTCTATCTTAAATTAAGTCGTAGTTTTTAAGCAAATAGAACACTGTTATTAAAGTGCAGTGCTCAGCAGGCCCGAAGGCTTCACTTGTCTTCCAATCTAACCCCCTGCTTTCTTGTTGCGTCGCCCGCACTATGCAATCTTCTATTTTAACTGACTGATTTATTATAATGCTGTTTTAACCACTAGATAGTGAATCTTCGAGCTCACTCAGACCTGTTGCTTTATATATCACGTCTCGTGTATATCCTGTATCATGTATCAATTGTGTATCTTCCATCAATTGTGTATCCTGCATCCTGTGTTACCAACTCTGTATCCGCTACAGTTGCCTTGTTCTGAGTCCTTTGACAAAACCTTTAACTTCAATGATTTCTTGAGTACGAAATCATTTATGTTGAGTACGGTTTGAGTGTAGCAGTTCTGATCATTATTTTCTGTGTGACTCTGTTTGCAGACGTTCCCATATGCTCAGTTGGTAGTGTGTGGATGAAAATTGGGGAGATACCCCCAAGTGCAAGGTTTGATGCTATATACTAGCTATTATTATTTTACCATATTAGTTTTGTAAATATTACAAGCTGATGCTTTGTAAAGCCTCAACAATCTCAACTTAAAAAATGAAAAGTCTGAGTGGATTTTTATTTGTCATGTAAGATTTTATACCGAAAAATTTCTTTGTCCTGTACTGAAATGTACAACTTTGTCTGAAGTAAAACAAATAATAAGACTGTGAGTTTAAGCAAAAAATGAAGAGTGTAAAGAATTAATGTAACTTTGTATTTGGTTAACCTTTAAAAGAGTCCTTTATACTAATAACTAATAATTAAAACTCCATTTTGTAGAATTTTAATTAAATATGTGTTTTGGTCAACTAGTCTGACAAAATCTTAACTTCTGCTAACAATAATAATAATAATAATGATAATAATAATAATAATAATATTACTATTATTACCTCTGTGCAGCATTCGTGAAGAGTGACTTGCCGAAGCAGTTTCCAGGACTGCAGATCAAGTATGTGTCTGGAGCTGATCCTGGCATTAAGCTGCTTGACGAGAACCATGAGGTGCAGGAGACGTTGGGTATAGAGAAATGGAACACTGACGCCATCGTGGAGTTTTTTACGGAGCGGCTTAGGGTTTAGATTTGTGGGGTAACTGTGTTGTGTTAATTTGGCTTGACTGTTAAAGTGTAATGCACTGTTAAATTAATTCTTAATGATTGGGAAAGATGGGAGGCTTCTTCAAAATCCCATAAATTCTTCTAAAGAAAGAAATTTATGTTACAAAATATTGGAAAATTTATGTTTCCCTCAATAAAATTCTAACAGATCAATACAAGAGTCATTTATCATACTATCTGATACTTTTAAAATTAAAGTATTGAGTCTGGTAGATGTTAATCCATAAATTCCCTTTTTAATTTGTTCGATATGCTTCTACTGATGTATGGATTGTGAGGCTACGTGCTCATTTAATTTGAATTAATATTTCCTACATGTGAGGGCTACGTTATTTTAATTTTTTTAATGTTATGAATCTGTTTTGTTAAAAGAGCTGATCTTCACAGTTCATTTGAAGAAGCACTATTATGAACAAACATTATATTGGTTAACTTTGCAGGTGCATTGATCTAATGGAATCAGTTAATAAGACTTCGTAGTTTCTAGGCATTGTAATGCATTTTGGTGTATCTTTTGTATTTCACTCTAGTATTTATCGAAGAGGCTTTCCTAAATGTGACATTTTTCGGCAATCTCTGATATTGTACTTTGAAATGCTGCTACTGAGATATCTTGATAAATTTTAAAAATTATTCTGTTAATTATTAAAGGTAAGTATTTTAATAATATTAGTAATTGTTATTAAATAGTTGAAATATATTATGATATTATTATAATTGAATGTCTAGTTTTTTTTAAAAAGTCTGCAGTGTTGAAAACGTCCCAGCGATTAGTTTTTGATAGTATTTTCGTCAAAGTTCTAATGACGTGCCTTCTTTGCCAGCCACTGTGATTATACTAAATAGGAGTTGTCTATACACCTCGTATGTCAGTAACTGAATTTTGTTAGTTATGTATACAAACAATGAAAAGTTCATTTGCTTTTATTGAAATGAATATTATTTATGCTGCTTTTCACGAAAATTACTGTAATGCATTTTACTGACATATTTGTGCCATAAGTAATAAGTTTTTAGAAAAGCAGGTAACGTTTAGTTTAAGTGATCCAATTTATGTATTGTTTACCATTAAGATTGTAATGCTATCAAATTCTTCTTGCCAAGCGTTGTAGATACAGTAATGCTTAAGATACTGAAATGAACTGAATTGTTTGGGTGACATCCAACTAAGTCTGGTCCATAGGTCAATACATAGAAAAAGTAAAAGTAAACACGAATTATAGTGAAATGATCAACTAAGTTGATATCTATCACTTTTAATACCACATGTTTAAACTGTTAAGCAAATTTATTCCATTTCCGTGTAACCAGTCCAGTGAATGTCCGAGATATTACTCTCAGATTGGCACAGCTGGGATTCGAACCCACGAGGTTTCAGTTCACCTCAGAATTTGTCATTTAAAACTTCATGACGTTACCCCTACGCTACCAAGACATTCTACATTCTTTATTTTCTATAGAATAGGTAATTCAATGTAACAAATAGTATTAGGAGAATTTATTATGAAGAAGCTCTTCCTGGTTTAATGCTACATGTAAGAACACATGCATTGTCTCTATTACTTCCATTTTCTCTGTTACTGTAGATTTCTTTTGCCTATGCTGCATTCTCATCATTTAGGCTGAATGCCCTGATAGACATTCATGTATATTTTATTTATTGTAGCAATCTGTGACATCGCTGTGTGTGCATTTCTAATGTATCTAATTGATTTGATTGACTTTTAGCAGATCTGTGAAATCTTTATGATTGATCTGTACAAAACCTTGATGGTGTACTTTTCATGATGTACCTCTGATTTCCTGATGTGCTATTGGCTTAATCGTCAATTGGAGTGCATAGCTGGGTGTGACTGTGTGGAGTTGATCTGGAACAAAGAGTTGTAACTTTATATATACACATACTCAAAAAGAAGTTCATTGCATTAAACTTTATTTTCATATAGTTTGCAGGAATAATATTTTTCTTCTGTGTTTCGTAAATAAACAAGTGTCTTTATCTGTTTGAGTTTCCTGTATTGAAGTGCGTTAAATTTGCTTGATGTGCTAATAATAAATAAAATAAATAATATAAATAACAATATAATATAATTTATAAATAATATATGAATAAATAATAATAAATAATATGCTAATAAAAATAATTTAATTAAGATGATATACCATATGCATGTACTAATGTATATTAATAAAATAATATCATGCATTATAGTGAAATGATCAACTACGTTGATATATATCACTTTTAATGCCACATGCTTAAACCATTAGGCAATTTATTCCATTTTCTTTTAAACAGTCCAGTGAAGGTCCAAGATTTTACTCTCAGATCAGCGCGGCTGAGAATCGAACCCACGAGTGTTCAATTCCCTTCAGGATCTGTCATTTAAAACTTAATGACGTTATTGGCACCTCTAGCCACTATGTTATTGATACATTCAAAAATATTAAAGACATTTTTAACATTTAAAATGGTAAGAATTTCTCGATTAGATTGCGTAATCGCTGCAATCACTTTGGGTGCTATTACATGTACACGTAGTCGTTGATGATTAGATAATTGCTTAGCTTAGAGCTTTCGTTTTTGCTCTATGGTTTGGATCTGGCTTTATATTACTACTAGTTTGATAGCTGTGTAGTGGACTCGAAATCTCTTCTTAATAGATTAAGGTTTATGAAACCATGAAATAAGATTAGTCTTCCCGTCAAGGTTTTTTGTTTGGCCTTCTGTTAAAATATAAATCTGCAGCATTTAATGAAGTATCACTCATTATAGGTTCATATAATTGTACGACTTTAGTTAATTTTGGGAAAATTTCTTATGGTCTTATTTCTTAAAAGATCGATCATTGGATGAGATCTATATTATAATTACTTTTTAATAATTAATATGTTCGTGAGGTGGCTTATTTAAACAATGACAACCTACATGTTAACCCAGTACCAATATCACCAGACAGTTAATTAAGCAAATATACACATAGCTATATTTTGGAATGAATTTGATGATAGGAATTAATTATTATAAAACTAATTATAAAGGGGATAATAGTAGTAACAATTAAAGTGCTACCGTCACCAATGAAAGCATGGAGCTATCACAGTATCTAAATTCCAAATAGTAAAAATGATATGTCATTGAATGGATCCTCCTTAGGTTTATTCATGCGCTACTAGACATTCTAAGGGGGAAGGGATATTAGTAGAGGTCATAGAAGGTAGAATGGAATTAAAAGGAGGCAGGGGCAGGCCGAGTTTAGATAATATTAGATGATTTAAAGACCCACTCATAGGTGGAAATGAAGAGGAAAGCGGAAGACAGAGAAGATTGGAGGCGTTATATATGCCTTGGACCAGCCTGTAGGCAGTGCACTAAGAGAGAGAGAGAGAGAGAGAGAGAGAGAGAGAGAGAGAGAGAGAGACTAGACATCTTTATGTCCGCTCTCGCTGTGAACAAGCAAATTTCTCGGATGTTCTAAGGATTTACTTTCAGTTTCAAAGCGTTCGTTGTTATACAATAAATGCAAGTCACGCTGATTGGCACATCCACTCATCGACTCTGCCTCGTTTGTCTATATAAAGGTGCTGCTAAAGAATATGCTATCCCAGAAGTAAAACTACGAAGGGTAATTTGTATCTCATACTACACCGTATTAGATTAAAGTTTGATGTTCTAGAAAGTTAGCAAAAATTTAACAATTTATAGATACACTGATTATCAATTTGATAGCAATTTAAGCACAGTGCGGGATTTAGCTGTAAACCTTGGAAGTCTTGCATGTGGTTAATATATAAACACAACTCAGCTGATGTATAACTTAAAACTTTTAAATTAACTAATTAATTAGGTAACTGTAATTAACTCATTAAATTCTGAACGATGAACGGCGAAACAAATCACATAACTTCAAATTCAGCATCGGTTCTTACGAAAGCCCGCACTATCTACGTTCACACGGGAAATATAGTGAACTCCAGCCGACTGAAAAGGGTCGCTGCTTCGGATTCGGCCACTTCTGAGGTAAGGGCTAAGGGTCCTAATTAATTAAAATATTTATTAGTTTAATATTCATCATTATAAACTTTTAAAGCTGAATGGATTAAAGTCACTAAACCAACTATCAGCATGTACAAAACTTTTTTATTACTACATGTTACATTATATTGTTACATTTTACAATATAACATTACATACATATTCTTTTGATTTTTAGTAACTATAATTTTAAGGCCAAAAATGTTAACCTAAGGTGTTTTCCTCTCTGGTCTCAGCCATAGCTCTTGACGTGAGTAAAATCAATTCAGAAAATTCAAATAAGGTTAGTATGCTCTCATTGCCAGACATTTGCTAGAAATTTTTGTGTATCTGACATAATTCTTGTACTTATGAAATGAAAAATGCTGCTTAAAGTGGCTTAAAATGCCAATTTTCATTAATAGAACCACTATATATTAAAGAACAAACGTTTACAGTAGATATTAATTCAGTATCCTTGTCATTATTTCCTACGGTACATTACATTAAAGTAATGTAATTGATAAAAATAGCTTAGGTAGCTCAAATTTACTCATGCCTCTCAAACGATATTAAAAAAATTTCATTTCAGTTATCGGAATGCATAAGCAGCACAATTCAGGAATGGCAATGTGGCTTGAGTGATGAAGAAAAGTTGCGTCTACAGGTAAACATACTTATAATATTCATATGGGAGAGCTCTACCCTTGAAAAAATCAGAAAATTATGTTAGTCAAATGTAAATAATTTTTTCCTTTCAACAATTATAAGTAGCTAACACTTTTATATCTGTAAATATTGTCAAATTTTGTTTCTAAACACCAGTTATTGAATACTGGTTACCAGAACTTGATATTGTAAATTAAGTACAAGGGTAGAGCTCTCCCATATCATACACAGGCTCCTAAGGCTCTCATCTATTTTAATATCCTGATTTTTAAATAAGATTGTAGCTACTGAAGTAGAAATTATTAATTAACTGCTTGCAATAAATGATCATTGCAGAATTTTAATGTAGGAGTATGAAATGTGATATTTTAATTAATTAGCGTTGTTTATATGTAACAGATATTAAATTTAGTGGATATAATTTAAACAATTGGAAAAACTGCAAAAGAACGTCTATTTGTATCCTGACCCTGGTTCAACTAGGATTTAAGGGAAGATGATGATGATGTTTAACGAGTATTGGAACTCAAAATTAACATGATCTTTTTTATTTAGGATGAGGCTTCAGTGTCATGTCTTAGCAAGAAGAACGTGGAAACCCTGCCACCTGAAGAGCGGGAAGAATTTAGAATTACAGGTTTATATTTGTTGCTCGTTAACTTTTCCAAGAAGATCTGAAAGTATCGACGTTATTTATAAAAAAAATTTCTTTCTGAATTCTGATAGAATTATTATAAATGATTATAGTATCAAGTAAATAATTGTTCAACCGTTTGTTATTTACAGAGTTTTATTTTTCTGATGTTCACGTTTTAAAAATATTTTGCCTAATATTTATGCTTTCAGTTAAGATATTTGTTGGAACTCAACACAAAGAAGCTGTTAGAGATGCTGTGAAAAAAGGTGAGTAGTGTCTCTGAGTTTTTATTTGTGTGAATAAAAGAAAAGAGAATATAAATAAATAGAAAAATAAATAAATAAATAGAATAAAAATAAATAGAAATTGATACAAAATTGAATATATGAATGTTGTTGTAAATAATATCTGTTAATGATGATTAACTATAATTACCAGTCCATGCTTTTGAATGGCCATCATTGGTAAGAAATATTAATTAATTTAATTGATTTCAATATTGTTGTTGTTTATATTAGTAACATTTGTTCTTGTTGAAAAAACAAAAATTATTACTCCATTCTGTTTGATTGGTCAAAATGCTATCACTGTTTTCTTATTGGCAGGATGCTATTGGTTCAATCTCATTCAGAACTGTCTTTGAGATATGCAACTCAAAATAATCATGAAACTTAGATTTTTTGCCAGTGATAGTGATCGTGATAGTGATCTTCATAGTGATCTGCAAGATTAGCCTCTATTTGTAATAACACACATGACTAAATAAACAAATAAAATAATAAAGAAAATAAAATTAAAATAAATAAAATGAAATATAAATAGTGAATAGAGGCTGAGCTGGGCCCAGTTGCAACGGCGGTAAGATACTCGACCACGGATCTGTATGTGCGGGGTTCAAATCCTGTGCTCACCCGTCACTGACATCACTTTCGAGTGGGGAAACTGACGTTATCATTAGCTTTTAAATATTTATTTGTTATATAGTCCTGTCGGAACTTGGCGTAACGTCTGTGGAGACAGTGATATTATCAGTGCCGTTGGAGCAGCTCAGCGTTGGAGACCTGGTAGAGATCTGGAGGACACTGGAGGAGGAGGTGGAGGCTCACAGGGTGTACAGTCTCGGGGTGTCTGATCTCAGCCTGGAGGAACTGCGGGACCTGTACAACATTGTCAAGGTTTGATCATCTCTAGTGGTTATAAAAATAAATGGAAATAAATAAGAGGCAGGGCGAGATTAGGAATGCTTGTTGATTTAAAGATGCAATGAAAGAAAGAGTGGATAGAGCCAGTGGCAATGTTGGTAAGATATTTGACCGCGGATCAATATGTGCGAGGTTCAAATCCTGGGCTCACCTGTCACTGACATTGCTTTCGAGTAAGGAAACTGACGTTAACATTAGCTTTACTATTAGCTTTTTTGGAGGCGTTATATACCATGGACCTTCCAGTAGGCAGTGCTCTAAGAGAGAGAATGGTTGTATAGATAAACTGGAGGGGCTATAGAATGCTGTCAAGGTTTGATAGCCTCTGATAGGTGTACGGATGAAGAACTGAGTGTTTCGGCTGATTGCCAAATGGATTGCTTGTTTATATAATAAGCACGAGATCTTCAGTTTGAAATCCAGGCAGAGTCTTCGACAGTTGCGATTGTGGTATTAAAAAAACGGATGTTGAGCTAAGCTTAATATGTGATGTAGTTCTATTGATCGCACTTAACTTTATGAGATATAAGCTTTACTATCTGTTTCATATATGTTACTTTTTAATGTAATAGAAATTGTGGAATTGTAGCCACAATTTATACTAGTATGAGTTTACACTTAAAACTACCGTCAGTCGACAAGAGCTTGTAGATTTCTGTACTATGGCCCTCTAGGAGTTTGTTTTTCAGATTAATCCTGGAAATACTAATCTACATTATGTATCTACTCTGAATCTTTCATTCCAGTTTCATTCTCCATCGAAGATTAATAATTTTATTATTACAAATTTAGTGTTTTTATGAAAGCATGCAATGACTGTTTTGAGCAGGTTAAGCCTATAATAAATCAAGTTAACCTGACAACGTGCTGCGTCATTCCTACGGATTTGTCAGACTTCGCTAAAGAACATGACGTTCAACTGCTCACACACAATGACCCTCCTGGTAAAGATTGGATTACTAATTTCTTTATTGAAAACTAAATTCTGCTTCTTTATTTCCTCCCTGGAAATCATCACAGTCAACTCTCTTAAATCCCAGTTTAGCTATCGTTGGGATACGAATAGGCTTTTTCCGCTCCTGTCTGTGGGTTATGGAACTTCTCCATTCGTATTGAAAACTTTTGTAGCTATTTCTAGAGCCTAAGCGCTCACTAACTGAATGCCTTTTCGGACATTGGTTTGGATCTTAGTGCCTTTATCACCCTCAATTCTTCCATAATAATAATTTTGATGAATTTTATTATAACTTGTTTTCTATTTGAACTTGTTTTCTATTTTATTCTAATCTTAACTTGCTTGCTGTTGGAAATTTAATTACATTCTTAACAATGTATTTTGAGACTTATTAGAGTTATATTGAATGAATTTGTATTTGTTGAAAACTAAATTATTGCTAAAATTTATAAATTTAATTTTAGAAATAGAGAGATTTGTTCCTTCTAGGAAAAATTAAATAATTGCCCATATTTTGTAGTCCTGAAAAAGGAAATACCATTTCTCAGAGCTCTAACTTAAACTGACTTTAATTTGTAATATTTAATTTTACATTTATAAGATTGTAAAATAAAAAGATAGAATTAAAAGAAGAAAAGGAAACCTAATTGAACTTCATTATTTGTCAATTTGAAGTTTCCTTTAAACGTTAGAATGCTTAAATGTTATAAATGTAAAATAAAATTTTGCAAAGTAATGTAAATTCAAATTGGACTTCTTTCATTTCTCTGAACTGGATAATGATAAAGGTTTAACGTCCATTTCCTGAGACAAGGATGATGTCAGGTACATGTGATGTCAGGGATGAATAATATATTTCTTTTTTATTCCTGTTGATACACTGGAGTAATGTTTGAAGTTATAGGAAATACTGTAATAACCGTGTATACATGTATATTTATTTGATTGTTTCATAGAGATACTCTCTGAGGAAGATTGCGAGAGAGCGCTGAGTGGCTCCGTCCAGTCAGGTGGCGCACCCTGGAGACCTTACTGGGTGGCCAGGTATTCAGTTCTCATCAAGTGCAGAGGCGTCATCAAGACCAAGGGCTTCATCGTTGCCACCTGCCGAGAAATTGCATAATTTACCGAGTAAATAATTTTTACAGCTGTATCTTCAATCGACAGGTTTACGTATAAGCGTAGTTGTAAAGTTTTTGTAAACTACTGTTCATATTCATTAGGTAAAATAATCGGTATTTACGAACTCGACAGGTGTTCCATCAGAAACAGATGTTAAGGAATAAATGGTTGTTATGATTCTTTCTTTTGTCAGGAAACATAATTTCTTAATGAATTTGATTAGTTTATCTGAAAATTCTGTTGGTCTAAATGTCTTTCAATCATGAGCTATATTTCCCCATTTTGTAAAATACTTTAATTACACATTTCTCAACATCTCAACTACCGTTCTGGCTGAACGGTAGTTGAGATGTTAATAAATTGCACAATTCTAAACGAAGCTTAAACTTTGGCTCAAAATTAATTCTCAATATAGCTGGACCCATAAATACTGTGAGTTGTTGTTGTTTTCAAATCAACCTCAGGTTTCCAGTGATTGCAATGCAGCTTTTTCTCTCTGTTTTTTTTTGCTCATTCTTTTAAAAAATAGACGTCAGTTTATCCAAAATCTGACAACGTTTGTATTTTACGGAAGATACGGGAGAGACTACTAGTCCTAAAGAAATGTGCGAGCCTTGATTCATAATATAATAATTGACTTTAAAACGTTATATAAATAAATATATATAGAAATATTCCTAGTAAAACATTGTACTGAGATTTGTAACGTTATATTGTGTATTGTAATCAAAGCAGTCAGATTATATACAATCCTTCCAACTAGGTGTCTTTCAGGTTGTTAAACACTGGGCATAATGACATTTCTATAACTGTCTAATTTTGTTGCGACTGTTAGCTATGTGCATTATTGTTGATAAATAACGAGACGTTCTAGAACTTCAACAAAAGCAAATGATTTTCTACAACTTCTTATTTAGAATGGTGACGTCTGATTATGCAATGTAAAATTTGTTGGTAATATTTATTTGAAGTGAAATTAATGAACATATAATAATTGAAATATTAAAGGCATTTCATTAAATACAATAGTCCTGCATTTATAATCACTTTATCCAATTTCCCAGAGTATAATCGTATATAAAGTTAAGTTCAAAGTAAGTTCGTGTATATCTTTTACTCAGTTTGGTTTGAAGTGTCATTTAATTTGGCATAACTATGCTGGTTTGTAGAGATCTTTGTTCTTCCATTCCACTGTAGTCAGCTTTCTTTTTAAAATAAAACATGACGCTGTCTTTCTCTTTCAATTTCACATGGTTTATCCAGTGGTTAAAATGAGGGGGGAAGGTACGCAGGGGAACTCAGTTTCGCTAGGTTTAACGTTTTCTGAGGTGAATTCCCCTGCTAAGGGCCCATATTAGGTAGTAGGTGATCTGCAAATACCTTACAGGGGCTCAAAGAATTCTGATCGTTTCACTAGCTCTCTATTCCCGCCTTAACTACTGGTTTTATCTGTTAGTTTCGTCAACTATTACTGGTTCCTTTGAGATTTGTCTCTGATATGAAGATTTACTCTCTAACTGACCCGGGATTTGAACCGGATCTGACTTAGACGCACCAGATGATCTGTTTTAGAACTTATAATATTATTTACTCTTGAGATCTTTTAGCATAATTTAAAACTTCTGCAGAGAAAAGTAAAAATTAAGTGTCAGTTAAATGTCTAAATATTATATATCCTTTGTAATTATTTTATCATTTATTTTATGTATTTAATTTAATAGGAACACCGAAAAGAATCATACAACCCTGTACAGTTCATAAACAATACAGCCAAACTAGCACATACAACAAGAAAATAAATACAAATTAAATGTGAACCATGGTGACTTTTAAGTGACAAATTAAATTAAAAAGAATTGAGGTATATAATTAATGAAAAAGGTATATGCTTGTTGCTCCAATGAAAATACAGTTGGACATATTTTACTAGCTGATTGTAAAATATTTTGTACATTATGTATTTATTAATGAAAATGTATCATATTCTTTATTGATTTTGTTAGTTTAGCGCTGCGTATTTTAATTTAGCCTATCGAAGAAATAGGATTTTTCTCCATTTTTTATCGTCTGATGGAAAAGTCTTCATGGACTTGATGAAGCCTGGTCACATGTATTACCAAAAATTAGAAAAAGTTGTTGAACAATTGTGCATCACTATATTTGATTTGTTTTTGATTTATTTCTTATATGCCATAAGCCACATATAATCTAGTATCACCATTTTCGATATTTGTTAACCTTTGTCCTGGTCAGCTGCAGTATATAAATGTTGTACTTACGATTCAAATTATAGATAATTGCTAAATGTACTGATCTTGACTATAGGCATTGCATTTGAACATTGGTCGCTCGTTCACTTGCTTTTGAAGCTGATATGATATTCGGTAGGCTATATTCTTGTGATGGATTAGGAAGAGTGGTATTATGTTGAGACAATGTTTGATGTAACACTCATCTAGTTATTTCATTAGACTAGTTAAATTGTATGTATAACTCTTTTACATGTGTAATCATGTTATGTGACGTGCCTTTGTCGGATATTATACTAGTGATTTCAGTTTTTGTATCTATTACATGTAAAATTATTGATAATATTAAAATCTGATATTTCTGACAGTGCCTGTAAGTGCTTTTCGGTATTGATTTGGATTTGTTGCACAAAATTTTGAATTTATTTCTTACTGTGATGGGAAAATTGTACACATATATTTAAGGCAGACAAGTTGTATAGAGCGCCACTTTAGAGATGTTCAGTTTATTCTTAGTCAAGGCATGATCAACATAAATTATGCTGTTAATAATAAAACCTCCTTTAAATTATCAGAAAACATTATTTACAATCGCGAGTTTAGGCGTAGTTATTTAGATTTATCTAGGGGTGTATGTGAGCTTGTGATCTGAGGTATCTTTGTCTGACGCCTGATTGTGAAACGGTAAAGCCAAATACAGCAGCTGTTGTCAACCTCATTGAAGTTGTAGGAAATTGAAGTAACTCACGATCACTTCCTCTAACTTTGCTTTATTTCCATTCAGCGACGGCATTCCACAGATTCTACTTATGACTGGTTTAATTTTAAGCGCAATGTTAAAATTAAGTCTCTTCTAGTAGTTAATGGATTAATATTTTGTTTTTTGTTATTAATATTTTGCAATATCTACGATTCCTGTGTGAAGTAATAGAGTCTGTGTGCCAATTGTTTGACGCTATTTAATTTCACATTCATCAGTTTTCTATCTAGTTTGATATGTTTTATAGAATATAGCTACTGCAAGTTTTCACTTTCTACTGATAAGAAATATAAACTTCACATTGGTTTTGTTGTTTGCTTGTCCTTGTTTTAATTAAGATACAGTTGCATTGGTCAATGAAGTTTTCTTGAAGGACGTGAAAAAGCCAGTGAGTAGGAATATGTGCTTTGTACTAAACAATAGAAAGAAAGAGTGAGAGAGAGAGAGTGAGAGAGGTTATGATCTTTAGAGCATACTTGACAAGGTAGCAGTGAAATCTGATCAGCTAAACATTGTCTTGTTTTAATCATCAACAATCTTACATATGGCTGCTATTTTACAGTAAATATAATTCACAATATATTTCAATATAAAATTGAAATTTTAAACCAATACAAGATAATAAACATATGTATAATTTGAAAACAAGAGCTTTGTAGAATTAACTAACGAGAATGAAAAAGAAATGAATAATGAGAATAATAAAATACATAAAATTACAAAATATTTTAAAATGGAGATCGATAGGAGCACATTACAAAAAACACCCTTAATTATATATAAAAATGAAGAATGTTCAGAAACAGCATTAACCAGTATTTACATGGATTACAAATGACTATACGTAACATTTTGAAAATTGATAATCTACAGCATATTGAAAGACCAACATGATTTCTATAGCACAACCGTCCAAAATTATTGTCAGGCTTGCCAAAAACGAATTAAAATTCACAAAAATGATATTTACTTTTAGTTTATAGAAAGCAAAAACCATATATATTAACTATCATATAGCTGAAATGGCAGAAAAAGTACATCTGTAGTTGAGATTTATAGGATGCATGGTAAAAATAGCAGATGAAATTTTAGTACCAGGAATATTTAGTACCAGGAATACATTAAAAATTATGTAAAAAAGACATCAAAGGTCAGAGCTCTAAAATACGTACTAATTGACAGAGATTTCAAAAAATTAGCAAAGATTTCAAAAATATGAAACTAGAACTTAATCAGCAAGATCTTCATTTAATGATAATTATATGTGGCTTTTTCAATAAATCTAAAAATTCTACAGGTTGATGGATAACACATCATCAATAAACAAATCAATCATCTCATGAATGGTGAAGCACTTGACAGAAAACGATTTCACACAAATGCACGTCAAATAAACACGTCAAATATTACGTTAATAATTAATTATTACCTTAGTTATTATTTATTAATGTGATTTATTATTATTAACATGATCTGTCACTTCACCATCATTGAAAGATTGCGTATTAATTATTTTGCTTATTAATGATGCGTTATCCATCAACCTATAGATTTGAAGTTAAAATACGGGCAGCAGACGATCTGATCATTTTGATTGATATATATTCTTCTCATAGTTCCTTAACAACTTCATGTCTTTCAAGTCATAAACAACTTGGAATGAAAATTGACTGATTTTAGAAAAGCTACCTTCACTACAGATCATGACTGATCAATTGCCTCATTCAAATTTAAGAAGCTGTATAATATATTTTAATTTTTCAGACGCAAATAGATACTGAAGAACAAAACTACTTCGTACTTCGAGGTTTAGCGGTACAAAATGTACTAATTAGTAATTGTTCTACTTCACGCTCAAGCCGTTGTTCTTCCTTCTTCTTTATTAGCCATCTGTGAAAATAAAAGGAAATTAATTTATTAAGTTATTCAAAGCCTACCGTTATGCCAACGGAAAAGCAACAACAAACCATTTTTAAAATCGATGAATTATTTACATTGAACTGTAGCCGCTTTAATTTTAACTACAATATTTAATAAATATCAATATCTACTACAAATCTTGTGAATACTACATAATTGAAAGTAACTATCAAACATCAACCTAATTGGTCCAAATGATTTAATTTCAAAAATACTTAGTCGTAGAAGGATGGGAATAACTTATCCAGGATTCAGTTAAAAGGCTGCACTGGGCTATACTAAGATATACTAATGGAACTAATTAAATTGATAATTTAATTTAATTTTTTATAATTTAGTTTAATTTAATATACTTTAGTTGGTTAATTTGTAGCTAAGTTAAATCATTTCCTTGGAGTTTGCCATTAACAAATCATCTAGCATATATCAATGAGTTGCTATGCATTATACTTTGCATAAGGAGATTAAATTGAGCAGCATACAATCCGATCAATCTGACTGATCCATATTATTCTAATAACTCCAGGTCCTTAAGGACATCTAAAACTGAAAGAATTAAACTTATTATTTGATAACCTAGGGAGACAGCAATATCCCTCTGAGGAGTTTTATAGAGTGGAGCATTACACCTCTAGAGAGAAATCAATCTATTCTAGCACTTTATGTTACAAGCTACAACAGACATAACGATGAATTGAACGACTGAATGGTACTCCTCCCCAAGTTTCACGGAATAAACGTTAAATTACGTTAAAAAATGCAGAAACGAGAAAAACAGAAGTGCTTTACGAATGTAATGTAATCAATGAATTTAAATATTTAAGTTGTCTCTCACACCCAGCCATGGCGCTGACATCAGCTAACCGAAGGGTGCCTTCGTCAGCCACTAGCAGCACCCGAGTAGAGCTACAGGCAGCACCACAGACAGCACTTCAGACAGCACTTCAGACAGCACCACAGATAGCACCATAGGCAGCATCACAGAGAGCACTTCAGACAGCACCACAGACAGCACTTCAGACAGCATTTCAGACAGCACCACAGACAGCACCACAGGCAGCACTACAAGCAGCACTTCAGAGAGCACAATAAGCAGCACTTCAGAGAGCACTTCAGACAGCACCACAGGCAGATCTACAAGCATCGCCCCAGACAGTCTACCATATTCAAAAGAGAAGTCCTACCTGTTATAGGCAGCATCACGCTCCAATTGTGTGGGTTTCTTAGCTTCTTCTTCCAGCAACTTTTCTCTTTTCAGCCGTTCCTCCCTCCGTCTCTGCTCATTTTTAGTCTTCAGCCACTCTTCAAATGCACCGTCTCTTCCATTCTGCACAATAAAATAGCAAATAATATAATTAAATATTACTAGTCAAATAAAGTAATGACAATATACATGGTTTGACATTCAAAAGATGAATAGTTGAAAATGAGATTTTCTTTATAATAAAAAATTAGTCAGTATTAAAATGTTTGTAAAGGTGAACGAAGCAAACATGCAAAGAACTTCTTTCAGGTTTTACCACCAAGTGAGAGCTTCATCAGGAGAAATTTATTAATATTTGATAAAGTTTAACTTCAGTTAGCATTAGTAAACTAAATAAATCTATTAAAATAAATATTAAGTGAACTAAAACTTTAAAAGGTAACGAACGTACAGGAAGGATTATCAAACGATAGTAGTTAATAATCAACAGGAAAATGTTTATCAATAGTAATAATCAATTACTATTATTATCAATAATAGTAGTCAATAATAATTATCAATAATAATTATCAATAATAATTAATAATTAATAATCAATAGAAGAATGCTTATCTAGAGAGAACTAAGAGAATACAGTACGCAGGCTGATAGGACCCTCGTAACATTACAGTCACTATTCAATACTGTTCAAAAAATAGAAAAAATAATTTTTTGCTTAAAATCAATAAATCAATTAATAAGGATTTAACATCTGGTTTCTCGTCATAAGGCAATGTCAGGGACGTCTCTTGCAGACTCTACACAAACAGGCACCATAGCACCACACGATGACGACCGAGTACACAGAGACCACAAGAGAAAGCGAGATCAAAACAGTGCAAGTCCATGATCCAGGGCAAGCGGGTCAAAATTTAGACCTATGGCGGAAAGAGATGGGTTTAAAAGTACTAATTAGTAACTTAATGCAATTTTCTCAAATCTTCATAAAACAATTAAAGTAGTTTAAATTAAACAACTCAACAGAGCATGACACAGCTTAGTTTAAATCATAGGAAAATTGAAAATAGTGAAATTCCTTTGATAAAATGTTAGCTTAAAACCACCTACATAGCTTTTTTGACTTGAAGAAGGTCTACTATCAGTAGAATTTCTACGACAACTGGAAGCCTCTTGTTGTTTCCTCCTTAACCAAGCCTGAAATGCTAGATTATTTTCAACACTTTTTTTGTGATTAGCTTCTTGTGTATGTTTTTTATCTTCCAAATCTTGCAAATGTTTCAGACGCCTGGCAGCCGCAATTTGACGCTTTTCGTCATCTGATAGCCTATAGACGAATCTGCGACTTGATGGAATCGATCCTGTCGCAAAACTAAAAGTTGATCTACTGGTGCTGCCACTATTGACTGATTCACTGCGCATCTGATCACGACTTCTTAATTCAATGGCCCTATTAGAATTTTCAAAGTTTTTATTTTCACTTATATCTTTTTTGTAACTTTCATTTATATTGTCATCTATGTTATTATTTTTCCCGAAAATAGTATCATCTCGAAAACGAACACTGTGTGACTTCTCATTTCGGCTCTCAGAGCCGGAATTTGAGTAAAAATCATCACTACTTGCTTCATCAGTGAGATTTCCTCGTGGTGTTTTTAATCCTGCAAACGATGAGCTTCGTTTTAGCGATCGTTCAGAATCAGGAGGCATTATAACAGCGGGCAAGCTTTCACAGCTGGATGACAAGTCTCCTTCGTTGGTGTCGGCTGATATGCAACCCACAATTGATATTCTCAAATCATCATCCATTGTTCGCGCAAAATATATATATATATACACTTAGTACATTCCAGATTTATCTCCACACACTAAGATTAATCTGATAAAATAACATGAGGTTATTTCGTGTTACATGGTCTGGGATTTGACTTCCGACCTTTTACTCTTGACGGGCAGGTTCGATATCGAATAAGTATAAATATAACTAAATGTATTTGCAGTTAAAAATGAGCTCCTTCGTTTTAGTTATTTTCCTAGTAAAATAAAATTAATATTTAAAAATGCATTGGCATTAATACGGCATTTAATTGGTAGTATAGTGTATCGGAAAGTAGTCCATCAGTCATTTCTTGAACCGCAGAAAAATTAAAATGCAATCAACAAGATATTTAATGTGTAAACAAAATCGTCATGGTTACAAAGAACGCACCTGAAATGAAAAGCGAATTTCTCATTTTCTCTTACTGGACCAAATTCCCATTTAGCATGCCAATGGTGTTGATTAATTGCAAAGATACAAAGATATACTGTAGAATAGTTAATTATTCAATGCGTATGACTCTAAACTCCACCACTCTTCGGAAATCTACTTTAGAATCACACTAGTCTTTGCTTTCATAATTATAGGCAGTAAAAGACCAACCTTTTTAAAGTTTCTTTCCATATAGAGTGAACAGAGCTGACATTTCTATTTTGCAACATAGCAAGCTACGTATCTTTACTATGCGACACGATGACAATTTAAGGAATTGAGCAAAAATTCAATTTTTGGCAAATTTTGTGAGGGTTTGTGTAAATTAATAAACATTGACGAAGAAAGGGTTTATTAATAAATTTAAAATTAACTTAACTTAATTAATTAATTAAGGCCCATTTCCACCTTCCTCTCCATATATTATTAGTAATTTTTGCCTTTTGATGGCGCATCAATTGCAGCCGGCGCACATTTAAGAATAACCTTCCATCACCCTGGGGCTTTTTCCTTCAAAGCTGTTAACACTAGGTTTTCCAATGTGGTCACCCACGAAGTACTAACTATTCATGATAGTGAATGGGAGAAAAAAGTAAAAGCTAAAAAAAACTAAGGTTAACGTCAGTTTCCTCACTCGAAAGCGATGTCAGTGATGGGCGAGCCCAGGATTTGAACCCGCATCAACTGATCCGCGGTCGAGTATCTTACCGACTTCGCCACTGGCTCCAGCCAATAATAAACATAAACTATATAAACATAAACACGCATATAAACATAATAACTATATAAACACCATGGCTATATAAACTATGGCTATATAAACATAAACACGCATTATAGTGAAATTATCAACTACTTTGATAACTATCACTTTTTACATGTTTTGACGTACCACATGTTTAAACCGTTAGGCAATTTAGACCATTTTCCGTATAGCCAGTCCAGTGAATATCCAAGATATTCCTCTCAGATCAGCGCGGCTGGGATTCGAACCCACGAGAGTTAAATTCACCCCAGGATCTGTCATTTAAAACTTCATGACGTGTACGCTATTAAGACATTCCAATAGAGAATTCCAGAGCTGCGGTACTGCATGCTGGAAAGAACGATTAGATAGCTTAGAGAGTTTGACCTTTATTTTGCTCATCAGCTTGAATTTGGTTCTATAATGTCAACAACGGTTAGAATTTTTTGGCTTTTAGTTGGGTGGCTCTGCCTGCCCTTCAAAAACATAAACAGATCTTCGATAAATAGGCTATATAAACATGAACACAAAGTACAAAGAGATTACAAATTTCACTCAACCTATAACAGTGCTAACTTATCGTTTTTAATTTTTTCGCTTAAAGAAATTCATATATATATGCATGTTCCAGATTTAGAGCAGAATTTGAGTTAAATTTTGAGGTTAAGACTTGAATTGATGAGGTTATTGTCAGATCGTTTGGCATCACGCGGTTAGTTTAAATACCGCCCAAAATACAATAACGACTGTGAATGTTGTAGTTAGAAGTTAGAAGTTAGAGCTATTTAATTCATTCATTCATTAAAGCATCTTGTAAATGTGTACTTAATTTTATGAAGTTAATGGTTAATTAAGCAGTATAAAATTATGTCCTTTTTGCATGATCCTTTAAGTGTTACTATTTTATCTCACTCGCCGTCAGACCATTTTCCTGTTGTATTCACTTATAATCATGTTAAGCCAGATACTATTAAAAATTCACCTACTGTTTCATTTAGGTGTGTAAATAACGTTGATCTTGATCTCTTTTGTTCTGATCTTGAAAATTCGACTTTGATCAAGTCTCCTGCTAATGATCTTGATGAATTAGTAAAACAGTATAACACTACTCTTTCATCTCTACTTGATAAGCATGCACCTCTAACTACCAAGAAGCTTAAGAAATCTAACCCTTGGTATACTTCTGGTCTGAGAAAGCTAAAGGCTGCATGCTGTAGAGCTGAAAGAAAGTGGCGTCATACCCATTCAGATTTTTGGAAAACTCTTTCTAATTTGCAACACAAGATTTATCGTACCGCTATTGCTAATGCTAAGAAAGAGTACTACTCCTCTTTGGTCAGTCAGGCTGTGAATGTCAAGAGTTTATGGAAATCCGTTAATGATCTTTTACATAGATCTATTTCTCCTTCTCTTCCTTCTACTCCTGTGGAGTCACTGCCTGAACAATTTTCCAAATACTTTACAGATAAGATAAGCAATCTTAGAGAATCTATCACTCCAGCTCCTAACTCTACTCCTCATACTCCAGTAGAGAATCATTCCAAAGATGAGCTTTCTAATTTCACTCCAGTTACAATTGATGAGATTACTAAATTAGTTTTAGACTCTCCAGCTAAACATTGTGACTTGGATCCTATCCCAACCTCTCTTTTAAAGAAGTGTATTCACATACTTGCTCCAATATTACCATTGATTGTTAACCCCTCTCTCTCTTTACTGGCAAATTTTCTCGCGCTTTAAGCGTGCAGTTATTACTCCATTGCTTAAAAAGCCCACACTGGAAAAGGAAGTATTATTATTGTCGAATTACAGGCCTATATCTAATCTGTCATACATATCTAAGCTCACTGAAAGAATTGTTCTTCAGAGGCTTTCTACTAATCTCTATTACAATGATCTATTTAATAAGCATCAAGCGGCTTACACTAAGCATCGTTCATCTGAAATGGTGCTTCTATCTGTGTGCAATTCTATTGTTAATGCCATGTGCACACAACGCTTAACTGGTTATGTATGCTTGATCTTTCGGCCGCTTTTGATACCATTGATCACAATATTCTTCAGGAACGTCTTTCTTCCTGGTTTGGTGTTCGTGGAATTGTTCTTGATTGGTTTTCCTCCCATCTGACGGATCGCTCTTTTAGTGTGAAAGTGATGGAGTACATCTCTTCGCCTTCTCACTTAAAGTATGGTGTGCCTCAAGGCTCCGTTCTTGGTCCTATCCTCTTTAACCTCTACACAACACCCCTAAGCACTCTAATCTCTTCTCATTCTCTTGATCATGAACTATATGCTGATGACACTCAAATGTACACTTGTTTCCCCCTAACTCCTATTCTAATGCTGAAACCCTCCTGCAACAAAGTTTTCAGTCTATATCCTCTTGGATGTTTGCTAATTTCTTGGCACTTAATCCATCTAAGACTGAATTCTTGTTGGTCGAGACACCTCAACAGCTTCTGAAGGTGAATGGGAAAACTCTTTCGTTATCTTCGGGTATTAAAATAACACCTGTTTCTTCTGTGAGAAATCTCGGTGTTATCCTTGATAAACACCTAACCTTCCACGAACACATAACTAAAACTTCACAAGCATGTTTCTTCCATATCCGTGATCTTCGTCGAATACGTCCATATCTGTCACGTGAGACAGCTGCTACAATTGGTGCTGCTCTTGTGCAATCGAAGTTGGACTACTGCAATTCCCTGTTTTTAAATCTCCCTGGCTGTGAGATTGATCGGTTGCAGTTTGTTCAGAATTCTCTTGCGCGAGCAATTTTTTGTAGTTCCAAGTACTCACATGTTACGCCTATTTTGAAGTCTTTGCACTGGCTAAAGATTAAAGAGCGTATCATTTACAAAACAGCTTCGTTAACCTATAAGTCCATCACCATCCCTGGACAAACTTGTATGTCTCACTTAATTAAAGTGATGCAGCCTGCTATTACTCGGTCTTCTAAGTTAATTACTCTTGTGAGACCTAGCTTACCTTCACGCTCTAAGCTATCTAATCGTTCTTTCCAGCATGCTGCACCTCAGATCTGGAATTCTCTTCCATTCAATCTTCGGAAATCTTCATTTGAATCACATCAGCCTTTGCTTTCCTCTGAGCAGTTCCATAAGCAGTTGAAGACCTATCTTTTCCATTCAGTGTCCATGAGGAGCGACCTGCGCCTAAACCACATTTTCTTTAAATCCCTTTACTTTGGACTAAATTTCTGGATTTTGGAATTTGCACCTTTTTTGGACCTTCTTTTTTTGCTCACCGGCTTGATTTTGTCTCAATAGTGCTCGATGTTGTCATTGATGACTGTAGCACTCTAATTATTGTTATGATCAGTGCTATAGATATCGTTTGGACTTTTATCTTTATACATTGTAATGTGATGTTTATAACTTTATAGTCAATCTGACAATCAAGTTTCTGTTCGGTTGGGATCATTCTAAATAATACTAGATGCGGTCCTTTAATTATAGTGTTCCATTTAGTTTCATATTCTATGTTGTAATTATTAGTTAGGAGGTTAATAACTGCATTATGACTTTGTGGACCTATTTTTTGCTCGCCGTATTGTTGGTAATTTCTCTATCAATAATCATAAGATAAAAATTGTGCATTTGTCCTGGGCTCGCCGGTCACTGACATCGCTTTTGATCGAGGAAACTGACGTTAACCTTAACTTTAGCCTTATGCAGTCTCTTAATTTATTATAAGATCACAGGACCTAAGGCATACGGCTATCAAAGTGACTGGACAACTTACTCCGTAATCTCTTTGACGGTAGCTCGAGTGAATAGAGTTTTGTTGCAGAAAAGCTTGGTGTTTCTGAATCATAATGTTATGATTCACTGCTATGATCAATAACATTTTCAACTGCTATTAATAGGCATTAGTTCAGATTATGGCTATCCCATCTCTGATATCCTTACGAGATTTAACGGACGTTAACATTGCCTTGCGCATATAAGTTTTGAACCACATGTTCGTATTTTCGGTTGTTCATTTAGTAGTCATGTACCTGTTATAGCTAAAACTTTCTGATAAACTAGAGAAGAGAATGGGTTAGCCTAACGATAACCGCTGTAAATTTAGGCATGGCAAATTTAGTCTGCAGAGGTGTGGCCAATGGTAGACCCCAGAGGTGTGGCCAATGGTAGGCCTCAGAGGTGTGGCCAATGGTAGACCCCAAAAGTGTGGCCAATGGTAGACCTGCAGAGGCGTGACTAATATGATCCTGCAGAGGCGTGGCTAATGTTAGCCTGCAGAGGAGTAGCTAATGTTAACCTGCAGAGGCGTGGCTAATCATAGATGAAAAAAACTTTCTTAACAAAAATAAAAAACGTAAAAAAACGTTGAAAAAAACGTCAGTAGCGTACACGTAGCTTGCATATATATTACCATGCCTTCATTCCATAACACTAAATAATTTTATTGCCACTATACTTGATCTAAAGTTCTAAAGTTCTAAAGTATGTCCATAGACTCCATACAAATATAAACAAATACTTTCAGGTCACATACAGCCACACTGTCAGTTGTTCATAATTATCAATACAAGAAAATTTAAATCCGTAAGAAATTAAGAATAGACAATGTCTTAAAAATTAGAACATCTGCCTAACTAGGAAAATTAAAAAAATGTAATGAATTACCTTTTATATAGTGATGCTAATGGCACGAAACTAACGGCAATTTCTTAATATTTATGTGCAGTCCACGTCAAACCATGGTTTACGTTTTTTTACATTTTTATTTTATAAAAAATAAAAAAAGTAAAAACGCGTTTTTTTCAAAGATATAAAAAACGTAAAAAACGTTCTTTTTCACCTATGTGGCTAATGTTAGCCTGCAGAGGAGTGGCTAATGTTAGCCTGCAGAGGCGTGGTTAATGTTATCCTGCAGAGGCGTGGCTAATGTTAGCCTGCAGAGGCGTGGCTAATGTTAGCCTGCAGAGGCGTGGCTAATGTTAGCCTGCAGAGGCGTGGCTAATGTTAGCCTGCATAGGCGTGGCTAATGTTAGCTTGCAGAGGCGTGGCTAATGTTAGCCTGCAGAGGCGTGGCTAATGGTAGCCTGCAGAGGCGTGGCTAATGTTAGCCTGCAGAGGCGTGGCTAATGTTAGCCTGCATAGGCGTGGCTAATGTTAGCTTGCAGAGGCGTGGCTAATGGTAGCCCGCGTTTCTAATGTCAGTCTCAGAAGCCAGCAGTGGCCTGGCTAAGGGCAATCCCTCAAAGACGTAGCTGTTTGTTCTGTCATTCAATTACAAGGCAACGATCGTAACCGCAAAATACAAAATGTTATTAAAATATATTAGTGAAGTTTTATAATGATCCATTTTGCTTATGTCTTTTTAAGTATAAATAATAAATGTCTAAATATAGTGTTGATGTTTGACAGTTTCACAACCCACCCCTGTGGTGCTTCTTGCCCCCTCCCCTCCTATCGCCCTGCGCTTGTTAGAACCCTGAATTAACTCTCCAGACTTCACTCCCCCAAATATCTGAAAAACTCTGAGTAATTTGATAATAACTCCGCTAGATATGAAGTCTGGGCCTTTAAGTTCTCAATTCAGGAGATCGTCATGTGACCACTGAGTCTTTGCTGACTTAATCACTGGCTTTGGACTGATTTTCCGTTTTTGGACCCTCTTTTTGCTCGCCGGCTTGATATGTTTCAAAAGTGCTCGATGTTGTCATTGATGACTGTAGCACTGTAATTGTTGTTATTATTATTAGCTCTATTTTCTTGTTTGTTATGATTTAACAATTGAGCATTTTGATAGTCACACTCTAGTACTGTCTCTCAATGTCCACCTGTCGGCCCATGGCAGGCTTCTGTAGCATGATCAACCTCTCCACCTTTCCGTGCTCCTCATTAGACGTCAGGCTGGCTCCGATGAACACCACCCCACTGTTCACGTCCAAAACTGCACTCATCGTCTCGACCTTGACCGGTGCGGGAAGGTCAAACTCTCTTTGAAACTCTCTTCTACTCGTGCGACCTTGACGCAACTCTTCTCTCTGAGCTGACACGCTGACCTTGTCCTTGAACACCTTCACCTTGACCTGGTTTGGTTTGTAGTCACGACATCCCAGATCGACGTTAAGTATGAGCATACGGCCGAATTCGGTGTCGTGGACGTGTTCTAGAGTGATGCTGGAAGATTTTCCAGCAGACGTCCGTCTACTCCTGTCGTTCCTCTGGTAGGGATCAACGGAACTGATGAAATATCCGGCACTGGATAAGCCTCCTTGGTAGAGTCCTGGAGAGAGTTGTGGACTTGAGGATTTTAGGGCTGGTAAAGCTCTAAGTAATGGAGCCTCCACTGTCAGGCTTCCGTCAGGGTTTAGATATGAAATCAGCTTGTCCACGTCGGCATTTTCTGGAATGTTCACCTGATAAAAATATATATTAACAATATAAAAATAAAAGTAATAAAAATAAAAATTTAATTAACAAATAAAATATAGATTAACAGGACCGGATTTACCGTGAAACACTTGCAGCACGTCCTGAGGGTCCCAGGCCAAGGGGGCACCCTAAATATCTTCAAAAAATGTAAGCTTAAAAGGGTTACCACTACCCTAACACAATGAGTTTAAAATAAAGGTTTGGGTTAGGGTAAAAAAATTGGGGCCCGCCTTGCACAAGTGCTTCGGGCCCCCAAGGTCTAAATCCGGCACTGTAGATTAACTGTGTTTCACTGTAGCCTAATATCTAGCGTAGCGATTGTGTGAACGGTGGAATACTGACACTTGTTTGCATTTTTATAAAAGCGCAATCTAGCACTAGCAGATGACTTATAAGAAATTATTACTATCGTATGCAATTAGCTATAGTTCGCGATAATAATATGAATAATTAATATACTGTATTTATATTGCCTATTTATATTGTTAGGCTACTATAAGTAGATTGATAAAACGAACCGCTCTGATTTAAGAAATATCATATAGGTCATCATACATGATATCTACCATATCATGTATGATGGAGTAGCACATGTAGCCTATAGTATAGAATATATTAACGTAACCTGTCTATTAAATTTTCTCGATCCTCCACCGGACGACCGTTGGGCGAATATTTTGAGAATTCTTCCTATATAATATAAAGCAGTAGGCTTAAGGTTTAGTTGATACATACACAAATTAAGTATCACAAAGTAAATTGTTGCACAATTTAACTAATGTAGGAATGTTCACTTCCTACAATCGATAGTTTATTTCCGGCCTACGGGTTAGTTTTAATAAGTCGCCTTAAAGTTGATATGCCTATCAGAAAATTTAGAGTCAACTTTAAGTCTGCTTTTCGTTACTTTCCTCAGCTTCTTGCTTCTTCCGACAAGAGTCGCATACGACTGGTCCTCTATCCATTCACTTTGGATCAGGCACAACAGAGAAAATATTAATAATTATGCGTCTAAAAATTTAAGTTCTGAGTTTTATATGAGTATGCATTCATTTTGTTCTGAGTGCAGGCCCTATGCATTTATTTTATTCTAACTTAAGTTAAAATGTTGTTTACTCACGTGGGCTGTGCCAACCATTATAAGTCTAAACCGTCGTTAGACCCATACCTTGCAACCGATAAGGTCAAATATAATAAGTAACTAATATTAATCATTATAATGACAAAAATTAAAAACCATAATAAAGAAATAATTAACTAAATGAATATATATAGAATAAAGTAGAAATTTAGATTACACTATTAAATTAGTTTTATGTTAATTATTTTGTACCCTCCGCTCGGACACTGATATCCTCTGGGTCGTAGTCATGGACGTCAAAGATGCACCGGAAACAGTCCGAGGATGACAGATCCTGAGGGGCGTGCCCTGGAGTCCCAGTGATCGCTGGTCGTGATCCCTGCACCGGATGAGTAGTGGACTTAGTATCCAGCTTACCCTGAAAATATAACTACAGCCCATAGATAGACGGCTTGATATATGGGTATGAAATTGTGCGCCCCAGCCTATGGTAAATATTTCATGTATCTATTGCACACTATGACTATAATTTTACAGAGTTCTGTCGTAAAATTAAGACTTTAGTAAGTCACAAATTAACAGACACATACTACGAGTACACAACTAACTAAAGTGTGGCTTATAACTAAACAACTATAGACATGCAAAGTTATACCATTAGACAAAGACAAACAGCAAAATGTGATTAGATCTTTAAACTATTATTGAATGTATTTTAATACTCTAACTTTATTCTAAACTTTTGTAACTACAGTATACATGCAAGGTAGAATTCATATTAGCATACTAACAACAACAGAATTAGAGTGCTACTGTTGTCCATAGCAACATTGAGCACTATGGAACCTAATCTAAGCCATAAGCAGAGCTTGGGGTCCAACGTAAAAACTCAAATTCGAAAATTCAGTCCAAAGACGCTAGGGTAAGAATGGAGGTTTACGTGTTGATCTCAGTTCATGTACATGAGCAGATAAGAACGATCGAAGAGTAAACCCTTTTAGCCGCCTGTGAAACTGTTGGTAAAGTAGGAAAGGCTGATCAGGAGTAGTTGAGGGGTGCGCAGATTTGAAGGAAAAGAATTTAAGATCTGTGGAGCAGTATGCTGAAAGGAATGACAGCTAGGCAGCTGCTGCAAGAAGGAATGCTTGATCTTTCTAAAGCAATTAATTTAGAGGATTTAATAGATGACCGTTTGGTGTAATGATGGATTGCAGGCCCTATTTCAGAGAAACCTATGTCTGTTAAATAATACGCACGATTAGATAGTGAAAGGATCTCGGTGCACGGATATTATTACTGGAAATAAAATCTGACCTTTTGTAAAAGGTATCATTCGCAAATGAATGTTCAAATAAAACTATTCGTATTAGCCTATAACCCACAGGCCAATATTTTAATAATAGGCTATATAAAAGCTAAAAAGCTAGTAACGTCAGTTTCCTCACTCGAAAGCGATTTCAGTTACGGGCGATCCCAGGATTTGAACCCCGTGCATACTGATCCGCTGTCGAGTATCTTACCGACATCGCCACTGGCTCCAGCCAGTATATTTACAATTGATTGACTGATTGATTGATTGATTGATTGACTGATTGATTGATTTACTGATTGATATATTGATTGGCTGATTGATTGATATATTGATTGATTGATTGACTGATTGATTGATTGATTGAGACACAATTACGAACCCCATAGAACTCGTCCTGCATACGCTGAACATCTCTCTCCCACACAGAGCGTCTCTGCTCCAGCTCATCGCTCATGCTCCTCTTCATGCTCTCTATCAGCTCATCCTCTAACCGGCTGCTCTGCATCCTGCCGTGTTGTTGTTGTTGATGATGCACCAGATTCTATACTGTTGTTGCTCAGCCGTGTGAAATAAGAACGGCGGATAATTTTGGCCTACTGTTGTAGATAGCACAGGCCTATTTTTCTGTGAATTTTGTTGATTCTCCTCTTTTGAAATATCCAGTTAATTATCTTAATGGATTATTAATTATCCAGTTAATGGTGGTTGTTAATTAATTATCCAAGCTTGTCCACGGGGCTACAGATCGTACACACGTATTCGCGATACACGCTGAGTTTACTGAAAGTACAATACTATGCCCTGCTTACTTGTAAATAATTGAACACGACTATAAGATAGTGCAAAACACAATTATGATATATTAACACTGTTTCAAGAAAACTTATAACTTATAGTAACTGACAATAGGTACATTAGTCGCCAACCTAGTAAAATGTTAGTATTATTACCATAAATTAAGATTTTTAACGAATATAATTTAAATATTCGTTGCATATAAAATAGTAGAGATAGTTCGTAGTTGAGTCAGTAGTTAACTGAGGTAGTTTTAGAAGATAAAACAGTGCGTCATTGCCAGCAGAGCTTGTATTATGAACACAGCCAAATTAATGAGCAGTTCATGTCGCGACGTCGTGTAAGGTTGCTAGAAGGTTCTACATAATAACACATAGGCTACACTGTAGCATAACATAACAACAATTAGAGTGCTAGTCATCAATGACAACATCGAGCAGTATTGAGACAAAATCAAGCCGGAAAGCAAAAAGAAGATCCAAAAAGGTGCAAATTTCAAAATCCAGAAAATCAGTTCAAAGATAAAGAGACTAAAGAAGGATATAAAGTTTATACGTTATAAGGCCTATGCAGCTAATAATTCGCTTGTCTGTCTGTACAATTTTTTTACAAGTTGTTGGACTAAGATTTATAATCCTGTAGGCCTAACGTTCCTATTAAAGATTGAAAATTTGCGACTTCAGTGGGATTTTTCAACAAATTTCTCCAATTTTCTCCAATGCGGACAAGAAAATTTAAGCTCAATAACTACGAATTCATGCAACTTTATAGTATTATTTACTGACTTTACGAGCATTTACTTTGCGAGCTCAGCTGTAGGTTAATGAGAAAGATATTTAGTAGGAAATCTATTTAGTTTCCAGGATGAAAATATTTGCAAGAAGTTGCAAGAGTAGAGTAGTTAAGGGCTCTTAAGCTTGTAATTATAATATATTGCATTTCAAGTCACGCGTGTTAGACTCAATAAGAATAATTACAGCAATTAAAATCAGTTAGTCAGTCAGTCAGTCAGTAAATCAGTCAGTAAATCAGTCAATCAATCAATCAGTCAATCGATCAATCATAGTAACTCATTTATAGTTCAGTTTCAGCGAAGGTACAGAAGCATTTTGGGGAGTGCACTAACATTGTTCCAACAGGACTTGTTCTGCAACAAACTATCAGTGTCATAAACATTATGCATAAATTATACTGTGCATAAGAGCCTAGCTAACCAGAGGTCTTCATAATTTATTTCAGCTTCATGCCAACTTGAGTTTATAAAGCGTGAAAGCCGTTCCAACGTAGCCTCAGGCAGACAGTTATAACCAGCAGCTGCTAGTATAGTGTTTGTTAATCGTCGAATTACCGTTCGCGGACCGCTAATCGAATTGCGTATTTATCGTCCAGTTAACCATAAACAAAATATACAAGTTTTAAAAAGATAAAGCTAATGTTAGCGTCAGTTTCCTCATTCGAAAGCGATGTCATTGACGGGAGAGCATAAGATTTGAACCCCGCACATGCTGATCCGCGGTTGAATATCATACCGAAATTGACACTTGCTACAGCCAGAGACGATGTCGGTATGATATTACAAAAGTGTGAAAGTGTGAGATCTGACACATTTAAAAGTGTGAGATCTAACACATTTAAAAGTGTGAGATAAGCGTCGGATGCATGCAGCTACATTACTTGTCTAGAAGTAGGCCTACATCACCATCCTCATCTTTCCTTGAATCCCAGTTTGGCTAGGATCACGATAAAAATAGATCAACACTCTTCCATTCGTGTAACAATTTCTGGATTCTTGGTGCTCATCAGCAGAATGCTCTTTTTGAGTTCTGACATTGGTTTGGATCTTAGTGCTTTGTCGCCTTTTGCGATACATGCAGTCTACGGTCTATATGTTCTTCAGCAATCCGGACACAACACAGGTACATTGTATAGAAGTACAGAGAACTTTTATACAAGTTCTATACATGTACAGACTTCCTGCTTGTCTAGAAGTATTTACTGACTTCGCCACTGGACAGCCAGTGGCGAAGTCGGTATTTTCTTTGACGGTAGCTCGAGTGAGTAGTTTTTTTTCAGTAAATCTTTGTATTTCTGAATCATAATGTTAAGCACACTATAGAGTACATTCGTCTAGCGTGAATAGAGATCGAGAGGAATGCCCACTCTCTAAACTCTGTCCCATACTCTTCCAAGATGGACGGAGGCACTTCAGATCAGAGGAGAGTGGAAATAATGAGTTTCTCACGAAATTTTCTTTATCTTTTACTTAATATTTAACTTTAATATCTTCTAAAAATTGAAACATAACTAGTTCCGCTATTTAAGAATTAAAAACTGGCTCTTCGACTGAAGTACAATGTTTAAAGAAATAAGTTTACTAAAAACTTATTGTTTTTGGGCCGGAGGGGAGGGAAGCACCCCTGTAAACCCAATTGTGTATCTGCGAGCGCGTTGAGTTATCGCCAGCTTTATTTGACATCCTTAGAAGTATTATTTGCGTAGTACCAATTGTCAGATATATTAATTAGTAAAAGTAATACCTTATTAATTAATATTAATAAAGTATTACTTTTTAGACACTATAACGGCTAAGTGCTACATATTAGATACTATTTGTTAAGTACTAATTGTTAGCTACTAGTTGTTAGCTACTAATTGCTAGGTACTAATTGTTAGGTATTAATTGTTAAGCCCTATTTGGTGAGTACTAATAGTTAGGTACTAATTTTTAAGTACTAATTGTTACATATAAATTGTTAGATACTAATTTTTAAGTACCATTGTTAGGTACTAATTGTAACTGAATTAAGTTCAAATTAGGAATTAAACCTAAAATTTATAAAACCGCTGACGCTTTAGCCACTAAAACAAAAATACAAACGCATACAAATACATAATACAAACGCATTTTTGTAAGTTATAATTACAATACTATAAACTATATAATAAATACGCAAAATGGTACGCTGAACGTTTTATTGAAAATGTCCCATTTGAACTATAAGTAGGCAACTGCAATTAAGTATCTGCAGAATAATTTAATAAACTAATAACCGAATATTCACGCTGTAAAACATCGTCCTCATGAACACGACTAAAAAGAAATTATCAATCATTCTGCTTAACAATTCATAATTGATGTTGACGAAATAGAGAATGCTGCGTCGAATATAATCACATGAAAACAACAATGAACACGAGAACTATGCTGGCATACTGGACTGCGCACGTATAGCCGTGAACAAGCTGCCCTAACAATATATTCATAACGTCGCTACAGTTCTGCAATAACCAACATCGACAAGTACGAAGTAGCAAACTGGCGCAGTTACGTTTTACAAATTAATTCTTGAAATAATGCAACGATCAGGTTCTTTCAGTAGAATAAATTATACAATCGTTTCACGAACAAAGTTAGAATTAAAACTTCAACGGAATTCATGTTAATTTGTGAAAGTATTCTGAACTTAATTCCATTAACGATACGTCTCTTTATATCGCGAATGGGTACACACGGGGAAACAGAAAATCAAGTATATTCAGAAGAAATTCATTAATGAAACATATCAATCAGACTTAGTAATTGTAAAAATATACATGTCAGCTGCTAAAAGTCGAATACAGAGCAATTTGAGTATTTTTCGCAATTAATGTTTGATATAAATTATGCAGACCACTTGTTATTTCCCGACCAGACGAATAACAACAACAACAACAACAACAACAACCTGTCAATCTCCCAGTGACAAGGAAACAGTCGTAGAACTCAGAAGATGGGCCTACACTTCTTTTATAAATAATTAGGCCTACACTTCTTTTATAAATAATTAGGCCTACACTTCTTTTATAAATAATTAGGTCTACATTTATTTTATAAATAATTAGGCCTACACTTCTTTTATAAATAATTAGGCCTACACTTCTTTTATAAATAATTAGGCCTACACTTCTCTTATAAATAATTTTGTCATATACACAGGCTTTGATATTAAACATGATAGAGAAATAATGGTGAAATAATGATATACAATGTAATTAGACTTTAAACTCCAATCAAATTAGAGCTTGGCCATTAACTCTAGAACGATTGTACAAACGATTGAAATAAACACAGGCTTCACATCAAAGTAGAACCGATAACTGATACTAAAAATTAAAACACGTCATCTTTCAGCGAATATATTTCACAATATCAAAGATTTCTGGCAATTATTTGAAAAAGTATACTATTTACACGAAACTCATAACTGTGCATTCATTCACATAGCTTAGCGAGCATGATTTAACATGCCCAATGCTCGATAACTTAACTATTATAAAGCATATATATATATATATATATATATACACACACACTCGATTTGTCTTACAGAAAAAGAATTGCATTGATTGAAACTTTTACATGAACGAACTTTTATATTTATTTATACTTACGCAGAACATAAGCACATCATTTACCGAGCTGCCTAAATTTAAATTCTGCATTAACGCTAAAGCAATTATTTAGTTAAGTACATCAAGATTAATCTATATAAATGTACATGTAATTAACTAAGAAGTGCAGCTGATAGTCTTCTAGCAGTAGGCTATCTTTACTGACTGACTTGTGACTTGAAAATCGACTTCTGAGTCGTCAAAATGGCTATCATTACAATGTTAAACGATCAACTAAAAACCTACCTAATAATGTAACATCAATCAATCACGTAATCGATCAGAAACTCAAACAGAAATCAATCATAAATTACAAACAAACAATCCATTCCTATCAACTAACAAGTGCTATAGCAATCAATCAATAAATTACAAACAAACAATCCCTATCTCCTCACTGTTGCTATAGCAATTTATCCTTTAATTAATTATTCTATGAATAAAAAAAAATCAATGAATAACTTCAACTGATGTGACAAACGCTTCGATCAGTGCAGATTTAATTAATATTAATTCAATTAATAAGCAATTAATAATCAATTAAAAAGCTATACATAATAATAATCAATTTATAATCAATTAATAATCTACAAATAATAATAATAATCTATAATAATCAACAAATAATCAACAAATAATCTATAAATAATAATAATAATAATATTTGTATCCCAACCCTGGTTATCTGGGATTCAAGGGAGGATTATGATGATGATGAAATAATAACAATAAACAATTAATGTTCAGCGGCTGAGGCAAGAGATGGCGCTCTAGTTCAACTGATCACAAAATGGTTTAAAATGTTCCTGAATGCCCATACCACCTGACAGCCAGTATTTACATGCCCATAGCAAAAATATTTATGTCTCCCTATTAACAGGAACACTAGACAAGGATTGCAATACCTCAGTAAGTATTTTAGTTTATTATTATCTGAATTCAGGATTAGTAGTAATTGCTCAGCAGAGTGAAGTACTAAGTTATTACCACATTGATCACCGGTCAGCAAATTACAGATTCTTGTTTAGCTTGAGTGTCACTGATATTTGAAATAGCCTACACGAGATAGGATATGCGTAATATATAACTCTCTATCTCTCTTTAGTGCACTGCCTACTGTCAGGTCCATGATATACAATGCCTCATATAACTCAAACTATAAATTGATATAAATTGACACAAATTCCGATATATTTTGCATTTATACAACTAAACACAGAGCTTCAAAAATCAATAAATCACTAACTAATAATTCGTAATGATCATCAGAAAACAGTATTATGCAGTACATGCAGTATAAACAGCAGCGAATCTCAATATCCCTGAGAACGCTTGAGATCAGAATAGAACAGAATTATCTACAAATTCTACAATAACAGACATGTCTATAAAATATCATATGCAAGTCTTTAATAGGAATTCTATCTTTCATACAATTAACATGCACAGCCTGTATTAATGAAGGGATGCAGTGGAGGAGAATTAAAAATTAACTTGATACAAGTCTATTTTAAAGCCTCGGTCCAAAAGCCCCGGCAATTATGCAGGTGAAGATGGAGTATATTTAAGAATTTTCTTTCTACAATTCTAAATATAATCAAGTTAATATGTTTACATTATTACCTTAAAAATAATGAATATAGAAGAGAGTAGTCAATAATTTTTATCTTGGCTAAAGGCGTCATCAGCATAAAAATCTGAGCTTTTATCAAACAGCTGGTTAAATATACAGTTTGGTATTGAAACAGAAATCCGTGTCATACATTTCTTATTGCTGCACAAGCATTTCTAATTCTCCAATATAAAATTTGAAAAAAATTAATTATGCTCAAAATTCACTACAATGATTTTCAATATTCCACTGGGAACATAATAACATTCATAACATTGAGTAGCATATCAAATAGAAAAAACTTTATATGGCCTAATAATTAGTACTAAATAATAAATCGAATGCTCCTATGACGACCAAATTTCAGACAGTAGTGGTGGAAAGTTGATAAGACCCCACCATATGCTTACCATCTGTTCTTCTTGTTTATAATTATCCTCACGCATAGTTCTTAGCATTGTGAAACAGTCTATTATTCTAGAAAAGCGCTTATTTCCGTCAGTAGTTTGATGTTTTTCAAAGAGGTAGAACAGACATTCCAGCAAGAAGTCCTGACTCTGTTCAACTAGGATCTTATTCGCTAGGTCACAGCAATCTACACCAGAAATATCAACATTAGGGTACCTGACGTGTGTTTCATTATACAATATAATGTCTCAATAGCGAAATGGTTAAGGCTGTAGATAACGTCATGAAGTTTTAAATGACAGACCCTGAGGTGAATTGAACTCTCGTGGGTTCGAATCCCAGCCGCGCTGATCTGAGAGTAAAATCTCGGACATTCACTGGACTGGCAACACGGAAAATGGACTAAATTGCCTAATGGATATAACATGTGGTATTAAAAGTGATAGATATAAACATAGTTATCATTTCACTATAATATGTGTTATTATTATATCAACATTAGGGCAATTGACGTATCATAATTATACAACAACGTTAACAGTCATTCCAGTCAGAGACAATGAAAATCGTATGGTAAATTTTAATTTAGTTTACTTTTATTATTTTTGAACTCTTTAAGCCTGCCACAGACAGTAGAAAGAGAAGAACAAATGCGACTAGCAGGAAGTAAAAAGAGTTCCAGATCGTGGGAACTGCATAAGAGAAGGAACGTCTGCCTAATGATGTAGGACGTAGAATAATAAATAGAATAATAAATAAATAATAAATAATATAATAATAGAGTAACAACAGTAATAATATAATTAAATAAAATCCCTTTTATCTTTGTCTCAGCTCAGGATCCTTTACAGTCCAGGACATAAAAAATAAATAGTAGTTATATTATTATTATTACTACCAATATTACTAGTATTACTATCATTATTAATAATAATGATATTAATATTAATATCATCATCATTACTATTACTACTATTTTTATTATTATTATATAAGACAATAACAATAATAATATCAATATTATTATTATTATTCTTATTACTATTATTATTATTTATCATTACTAATATTATATTAAAAATAATAATAATAGTAATAATAATAATAATAATAATAATAATAATAGTAATAATAATAGCAATATTATTATTAGTATTATTATCAATTATTATCATTACCATTATTATTATTACATAAGACAATAACTACCTGTATTCATAATACACAAAGCGCAGACAATGGCAGTTTCATCTTTGGTTAGGTTGAGATTTCTGATTTTCTCCTGAACATTGAAGAACGGCTCTACGGCCTCTCCTATGACCCTCTTCATGTCATCCACGTGAACGACCTTAGCCTCGCAGGGTCTGTAGAGCTTGTGCTTTGGGTTGAACAGCCGGTGCTTACCGATCAGAAAAAAATCCATCCGTGAAGCTGTAAAATATTATAGACTTCAGACGTTCCGTGCGTTACGATGCAGTAATAGTGTAAATGAAAGTTTTCATTTAATCTAAATGTAGATTTCTTGATGGGATTAACTTGTTGATCTAAGAAGTGTTCATACGGAGCGAGGAAGCAAACTTTGAGTATGAATATGTACCTTGAAACTGCTACCTGGCAGAGCACTGAAGAGAGAAGAAGAAAAATTAAAAAAATTAAAAAATTAAAAAAATAAATAATAAAAAGACAGAGAAATGTGTTTACAAATGTCTTTGCAATTGTGCTTGCACATGTGTCCACGGATGTGCCTACTGGTGTGTTTACAAAAAGTGTTTAAAGATGTGCACAACAGGTTCAGCTCGTTAATCTTGCTATGCACTAGAGAGAGACAAGCAACGTAAGTAGTCATAAAATAGAGAGAAAAATGACAAAATAATAACAAAATAACATATATTTCTCTCCCTTAGTGCACCGCCTACTGGCAGGTCCATGGCACATAACGCCTCCACTCTTCTCTGTCTTCCGCTTTCCTCTTCAGAGCAGAAAACAGAGAATACATATTTCTAGATGTTAAAATGCATAAATATAATCAAATATTAACAAAAGAATACATGTTTATACATGTTAAAACTTAAAATGCATAGAAATATATTCATTAAATTCATTTAGACATTTCAATATTAATAATATATTGCGTCGTATTAGGCCCTGCAATATTAACTAATAGCCTAATATTCCTGACGATGTATGTATATACATCGTCAGGAATAGTCTAATTGAATATCCTATTGAATAGTATAATATACATACATCTAATATACGCACATATACCGACATATACCCTACACATACTGATCCGCAGTCGAGTATCTTACCGACATCGGCACTGGCTGGAGCCAGTGCCGATGTCGGTAAGATACTCGACTGCGGATCAGTATGTGTATGTATATACGATGCGAGCCCAGGGTTTGTATGTACGGGCGAGCCCAGGGTTTGAACCCCACACATCAGTATGTGTGGGGTTCAAACCCTGGGCTCGCCCGTCATTGGCATCGCTTTCGAGTGAGGAAATTAATGTTAACATTAGTTTTACCCCGCTTTTATACTAGCAGACAGCACCTACTCTTAATCAGACATATCTGGTCGGTCAGGCAGAGTTCATTGAAGCCTGGAATAGCTTTGGCGAACGCTATGTACTGCTTCACTCCCTCCTCAATGTTCGGCAGGACTCTCTCCTCCAGCATCTCACGTCTGTCGTCCAGATCAATGCCAGTCTCCATGTAGAACTGAACGTACTCTTCCATCGACATCGGCTTGACGTGTCCGAACACCTGCTTCCTCAGCTCCACCATTTCCTACAACAACGTACCAGTGGTTCGTGTTAACTAACTATAGCTTTGTACTAAATATTATAATAGTAATATACAAATAGTAAAGTATTCATCATCACCTTCGTCCCTTAAATCCCAGGTTAACTAGAATTGAGTTCAGAGCCAAGTTGCTCACCAACCGAATGCCCTTCTGACGCATCTTAATGATTTGTCGCCTTTTTACTACAGTCCACGGTTGGTCTCTTCCTAACAACCTGGACACAGCGCGATATAATTACAAATTACATACTATATTATATATCTAAATTATAATAACTTTTATTAGTTAGAACCTAAGGATTTCTGTAAAGCTCCATTGAGCGTTTATAATAATGACGAAAGATAATATTGTATATCTCACAGATGTATTCAATTTCTTCATCAACGTCTTTATAACGACACAAATTTCTCTAATCTAATTTAATCAATTTAAGCAAAACAGCGACTACTCTTCACTTTAATCATCCAATTTTCCAAACTACTGAGAAATGAAATCAAAGCCACATTAAACTGAATGCACTGAATGAGCAATTTATAAATAAGTCCTATATGTACATTAACTTCAAGCCATAATCCAACAAACCATAAACATACTAAATAAAAACAACTTTTAAATGAGCCAGCAGTAAGGCGCGATAGGGTTGAGTCATTAGCAAGATCAATTAGGTGCCCTACCACAGATAAGTATGTTCAGGGTTAAAATTCAGTGCTCGTCTTGTCACTTACCTGCATTCTTTTGCAGATTGGTCTGGGTGAATTGATCTGTAGTGATGTGTGCTTTGGAGACGTCCCTGACATCATCCTTAGATTAGAAAACGGGCGTTAAATCTTTATTATTATTATTATTCGACAGGAAACTGACGTTAAATTCGACTATAGTCTCACTAAACTCACCAGACACTCGCTCTCCTGTTTCGACAGAGTCTCGCCCAGCTCGAGATCTTCCAGGGCATAGACTCGATGTAGATCTCTCAGTGACTTGGTCGTCCTCTCGTAGTACTCGACTCTCGCTGGATCAAACAGCAACTGTCGCTCAACGGCAAGAGGATGATGATCCATCCTCTCGCAGTCCTCCAGGACTTCCATCACCACGTCCACTGCTGGGCTGTACTTAGTGGTACCCACCGCATCGTCCTGAGCAACAACAACAGAGGAAAATGTTACATCACAGTAAAATACATTATAGTAAAAAATATATTATAGTAAAATATATTATATAGTAAAATGTATTAGAGTAAAATATATTACAGTAAAATAGAGTACAGTAAAATACATTATAGTAAAATACATTATAGTAAAATACAATACAGTAAAATACATTACTGTAAAATACAATACAGTAAAATACAATACAGTAAAATACAATACTGTACAATACATTGAAGTAAAATACATTATAGTAAAATACATTACAGTAAAATACAATACATTAAAATATGTTATAGTAAATATGTTACAGTCAAATACATTACAGTAAAATACAATACAGTAAAATACAATACATTAAAGTAAAATATATTATAGTAAAATACATTACAGTAAAATACAATAAATTAAAATATATAGTAAAATACATTACAGTAAAGTAAAATACATTATAGTACAATATATTACAGTAAAATACATTACTGTAAAATACATACAGTAAAATACAATACAGCAATATTCGTTACTGTAAAATACATTACAGTAAAATACAATACAGTAAAATACATTACAGTAAGATACAATAAAGTAAAATACATTATGGTCAAATACATTACACCACACTATAATGCTATGTGATGCATTTTGCAGTAAAATACATTGCTACAGTACCATACAAGTTTCAATTACAGCACATTACAGCAAGAATACGATACAATACAATTCAGTACCGTATTCATTACAGCACACTACAATAAGTACATTACAATAAAATACTGCTGAGTAAAAAAATATACAGTATTATAAAATAAAATAAATTGCATATTAGATCACGAATACAATCAAATACATTACAGCAATATGAGCATATTATATTACAATACAACAAACATAGAATAAAATATGAACCCAAACGTTTGGTAGTACAGTACAACAACACAACTAGTATATTATCAAGCATAGTTAAATATTAGTACGGTACAATAGTGAAATTTTTCTATGCACCTTAGCTAATTATCAAAACTTCTTTAATTTGAATACTGTAAAATCGTGTAGACTAGCTTATTTAGATCACAAAAGCTATCATCATCTCAGTAAAAACCTTTCAAAATTAACATGACTGAAATTTGACATAAACAGGTTGTGTTGCAGCTCTACAAATAGATAAATATCTATAAATAGATCTCAGAAGGCGGACAACCTGAATACCGGAGTCAGTATCAGCCACACTGGCCACATCGGACCTCTCAGAGTTTGAGTCGGAGCTGTGGCTAGACAGCTGATCAGCTGTGGATCGACGAGAACTGAAAGCGAGATTTGACCGAGAACTGAAGTCAAAACTAGACTGAGGACTGCCTAGATCGAGATTGGACGTGGGGCTGCTTAGGTCGAGATTTGACGTGGGGCTGCTTAGGTCGAAATTTGACGTTGGGCTGCTTAGATCGAGATTTGACGTAGGGCTGCTTAGATCGGGATTGGATTTAGGTGAAGTAAGAGGTAGAGTTGGTAGCGGAGAACTGAACTCAAGTCGAGGACTGGATAGAACTAGATCCGTTGATTGGATGCTGGAATAAGAGCCCTGCAGGGATGTTGTTGTTGTTGTGGATCCTGTGCAGCTGTCTATACTGTCTCCATCCACTTCCATCTTGAGTCTTCTGATCTCCCGGATATTGGACGCTCTCTTCTCGTGGGAATAGCGTCCTGTCTTGATCGCTGCAACAAAAATAAAATAATACATAGGTCTACTACTTTTGGGATTGTGCACGAACTAAGCCTAACATGTAGAATATAGTTATAACTATAAATTTGTAACAATTATGTAAAAATGTAAAAATTTATGTAACAAATTACCTTATCTAAACTATTATCACCCCTTTTTAACTAATTCAAATCAAAATATCGATATAAATACATTAGAGTGCATACTAATATGTATTTTAATACAAATTTACAAATATTAATTTGACATATACAAAGTTTTGATACAAAATTTGAACAGCATTTTCAGATGCTTCACTTAATAGAACCAGACAAACTATACGTTAGCACATAACAATACTAATTACAGTGAAATGATCAAGAATGTCGATAATATATCACTTTTAATGCCGCGTGTTTAAACCGTTAGGCAATTTAGACCATTTTCCGTGTAGCCAGACCAGACCTGTGAATCTCCAAGATTTTACTCTCAGATCAGCGCGGCCGAGAATCGAACTTACGGTGGTTCAATTCACCTCAGCATCTGTCATTTAAAACTTCATGACGTTACCTGACGCCTCCAACCACTGCGCCATTGAGACATTCAATAGCCACAGGTATACTTTAAATGTTAATAATTTATTTTACAGCAAGTTATAATTCGTTTTTCCTAACAATATCATATCTTTTGTAAACGGTTTGATTTATTGAACATATGTTATGAACATATGTTCAACAATATTTATTGAACATATGTTTTACAACATCTAAATGCCAGCAACAGTTAATAGTATACATGTATATTGATATACAGGCGAATTTACAAGTCTAAAAAGTATTATTAGCTGAACGTCCTTTCTAAGCAAATAAAAATTTCAAGATTCTTCACATTCTCTTAAACCTGAAGCCTCTCCCCCCCTCCCTCCCTCTCTCTCTCTCTCGTAATTTCAACTCTTAAACTTCTAGACAGTATGAAGTTCTGAGATAGACAACATTAAGTCAAATGCGTTCTGCATAATAATTAATTGATTCAGACATTCCAGAGACACGTCCTGAAGTTTAAAAGATTAAAACAACTGTAACACAACTATTTTAAAGATTTAAAGTTCTATTGTTGCGCCACATTAAATGCAAACTACGAAATAGAACTTCTCATTAATGTTTAAAAATAAAAATAGAAAATTTGGAACTTATCAAAAGCTAACATAATGTTGTATAAATTTTCAAAATATACAAAAGCTTAAATAAGAAGAAAAGAGCACATACATCACATAAATAAGCACATATAATAAGCACACGCAATAAGCACATAAATAATGATAACATACCATCTTTGCACATGCCGGCACTGATGCACTTTTGATAGCGGCAGTAGGCACACGCGTTTCTGTTCTCAAACGAAACTTCGCAGCGCTTTCTATCAGCACACTCGTACGACACGTGCTTCGTCAGGCTGCGTCTGAAGAAAGCCTACACAAGCAACAAATCAATGTAAATAAAATTAAAAAAATTCTGCCATGAGTTTGGACATAAGCGGACAGTCATAACGGCACACTAGCTCAGGAAGCACAGATGCTTGTTTAAGGCCCATTTCCTCTTTCCTTTCCATGGTTATTAGTAATCTTTGCCTTTTGATGACACATCAATTGCCGCCGGCGCAGATTTAAGAATAACCTTCCATCACCCTGGGATTTTTCATTCAAAGCTGTCTACATTCAATCTTCCAAAGTGGTCACCCACGAAGTACTAACCGATGCCGATGTAGCCTAACTACGATTATTGACGAGCACCTAAACCAAGTGCACTAAATCCCGCCGTCGGTCATTCCATCAAAAGAAACAGAGTGCTACTGTCATCCATGATAACATCCAGCACTACTGAGACAAATCCAAGCCGGTGAACAAAAAGTAGGTCCAAAACGGCGCATTCACCAGCTGCATGTGCACATAGTTTTACAGATATCAACCGATCCACTGAGCCAGAGAGAGTGAGAACCTTGTTGAAAGTGGTAATAACGTACTCGAAAATAGAGAAATAAAAACATAGAGTCAGAAACCTAAGAAAATCCGATAATTAGGCCTACCTTCAATGAAATTCTGCACACAATCAACCCTTCATTAAGCTCTAAATTTATGTAAACAAGAAACTTAATATATGCACAAATGCTGTATACGGACAAAGTAATTACAACCTTGTATTAGAAATTTATTATTTTGTACTATTTATAAATTTAATATTTATATAACATTAGAGTTTATTGAGAATTTTTTTATATTTCAAATGCATTAAAATATCAAATGTTAAGTAGCCTTTCACAGTAAATTTTGTCCAAAATTTTAAGATATTATAAGAATATATATTTTATGATAAGTATTACGTTTGATGAATATAACTTGCACTAGTACACACAATGTCATGTCCTAATTTAAAACCCATATAGAGCGTACAGTTCTATATCTATTGCTGAAGTCTGCAATAATATTTTATCTAAGCTACTGCTGCCCATAAATACCCGTAGACTGTCAGTAATATTATCCTAGCTATTGTTGAACTAAATAGCCCAACACTTCTTGCTCTAAAACTTTCACAGTTCTGATTTCACACACAAAAGAGCAGCATGCTCTGCTGTACTAAAATGAAAGGTTGATTGACATCCCGTAAAATCCTGCAGCCCATTAGGGCCCTACTGTTAAAGCAAATCAGTCAAACCGTTCTCCTCTAGAAATGCATCACAAAGAGTTTATTAGGTACTACCACGGACAAGACCTTAACAGTTGTCCTAGAATAACAACATATACTGAAAATTAGAGTATTATGATCGTTATATAACAACATCAAACACTGTAAAACCCTAGAAAGAGGCGATAAGCTAAAACTTAAAAGGCTCTTTACGCAGTGTAAACCAAAAATCAGAGAACCAGTCCAAGGATGAATGAATAGAAAATATGAGATGTATAGCAGAAAGGCCTTAACATCATCGCAAGATGTTTAAAGAAGAAGAAGAAGACGGTTAAAAGAAAAGAAGAAGGTGCCCACGTGTAGAGGCACACCGCAGATCAATCCAATATGATAGTTTCATCATAAAAGCACAATCTAGAGCAGTACAGACAACACCAATTAGATAATTGAGCTATATTAACCATATGAGATTGTTTTTTGTGGCGGTTGATATTCTGTGAATTTTATTGCAAATTGTTTAATTTACAGTAATTTGTGTAAAGTATAACTCTAGACACCTTTGCATGATACACAAGTTTAAGAACTCTAACACATTTCTAGTTTCAAACAAAAAGCTATATAACTTAGATCTATACAAGGAAATCTATATTGTACAATATACCTGTAAATACTTTTATTCAAGTACTTTATTGTAAATTGAATAATTGTATTAATTAATACATATGTAATTCATTATTCAATAAATTATAGAAAAATGTATATTTATTGGATAATATATTCATTTCAATAAATTTCAATAAGTATTGACTAGCATCATATAAAAACTATATGAACAGCTTAACTTACAAGTGAGGTCAAAAATAATTATTATAATTTATTTTCTATTATTATTATTATTATTATCGTTAGAATTTATTATTGTAGAAGAGTTAGGTGCATTAATTGATATAAGTGTGCCTCAAGTTCGTAAGGCCAGGATTCAAACCTCAGGTCAGTTTGTACGAATAACCCTTCCATCACATCAGGGTTATTTATTATCCCCAGACCTATGATTCAAGAATATTGAATTCAATGTCCGATTAATGTTCCCCTTTTTAAATAAAAATATTAAATATCTGAATTAAGAATATTCTTGAATCCAGAACACCATAGAAAAAGCAGCTAGGCAATGGAACTCTACAACAAATAGAGTGGATCATGTGTAGAACCATATGAACACAAAATAATAAAATACTATAAAACGCTTCTCATTTGTCCGTCAATATTCCTAGATATTAACGCTTAAACTAAAAAATAATTGAAGAGCCAATAAAATCTGTAACCTAGAGTCACTTCTGGAGCTCAAATATTTTACAAATAGATTTAGGTATGTCAGCAATATGACAAACGATTGAGATACATTGTAATTATTACATTTAATATTAAAATATAATTTAATGCAACTAGTTATTAAATAAACTATTCTTGCAAAATATTATTTGATACAAATCAAATAGTGGCCATTTTTCTCCATTGATTTTTAAAATATGTCTTTAATCCTTAACTAATTAGATTTCTTTCAGAATTTAAATATCAATCGATTCGATCTTTATAAGAATTTAAATGACATCTGACTTAAATTTAAATAATATTAGAATCTCTATAGTAGTACTGCTTCCCTTCAAATACTCTTCAAACTGTCATGAAAGAGGTAAGAAATTGTCCAGAACACCCCTAGGAATGGTGCTACCTACATTCTAGCAATTTTGAAGCTCTATGTTATGCCAATTCATAAGATAAGCTTTCAATATAAAATTAATTAAATTTTTAATAAATTAACTCTTCCTCATGTCTGAATACAGAGAACTGACTTCAACTAGTATGTTATATAACTATACTAATCAGTATATAATAATAATAATAATAATAATAATAAAGATTTAACGTCCGTTTCCTCATCCATGGATAATGTCACGGACGTCCCCACAGCACACATCACTACAGATCAATTCACTCAAACCAATCTGCAAAAGAAATGTGCTGAGGAGAAGTAAGGTCTTAAAGGAAAGCCGGTCCGGTGATCAAAAATGGTTAGGGTAGATCAATTATGTCTAAGGGTTGGTGGGAGGCCTACTACAGAAAGTAGAAATAGATGAACAAGAGCGAAGATTAATAAGTAAAGACTTCCAGGTTGTAGGTGGTGCATAAGAAAATGAACGTCCGCCCAATGATGTGAGAATATTTGGTACAGAGAGAAGAGAATGTGACACATAATAATTATTATAATTCATAATATACAATTAAGACAAATAACAAACCATAATTATCATTGCACAAGTCCCAATAAAATCACACTCTGATATTTAGGGTTTTATTACACACATTCATAAAATGACACATCTATAATAGAAGTATGTAATTTACAAATATTACCTTGCAAGCTTCGCACGTATTAGCACCATAATGAAATCCAGAAGAAGCCGCTCCGCAGATTAAACAAGGTGGTAACACTGCAGATTTCTGTTTATCCATACTCGACCGGTTTCCAAAAATTTATTGAGTGAAGTTTCATCCAAGAGATTAAACTGGCCAATTCAAACAGTTATTGCCTAAAAAGCCACTTTGATGAAGCAAAACCCTGCAGTAAATACAAGAAAATATTTATTTTAAAACTGAATTCACGATACGATAAGAGATTACAGTGTGGACTAAAATTCATCAATATATGTTTCCATGCATAAGATTAAATTTTTTTTAAATAGATATTTAATATACATAAAACAATAGACTCGAGAAAATATTTTAACCTTAACATTTACCTTTTACAATTTAATATAATAATATTTATAGTATTTAATAGTATTTATTTGCAATTTTTTACAATTAAACATACTTCAAAACAAATAATCTTTAACATCAGTTTCTTCTCCAAAGAGATATCAGGCACGTCTCAAGATTAACATTTAATTAAACTGAAGATGCGTACAACTTGAATGCACTGGGCAATACACTGGCTCAAGGGAATTTCATTATTTATATTTAGCAATCAATCTTCTTAATCAATAAGTTATACTGTCTATTTCTAACCGAACGGTTCAAAATTCAAACTAGCATTGAGCTGTCAGGTCTTTAATAGTTCCGTTTCAATTAGCAGGATCTGTCGACATGAGCAGATCGACGTAGCACCGGTGACTAAATCAGCACCTCAGTACAATTAGACAAAACCAAACATGTTATTCTCATGTAATGCACTTGAACGATAAAACGTTTCAAAAACGTTACGATAGTCTTATTAACAGTCGGCTGACACAGAATAGAATACTCAGTTGATTTCTGATTTTTAAAGTGTACTTTAGTCATAGTCTTACACATTTCATTCACAAATCTTGTGAATTGCATTACCATGGAATCGTCTTTAGAATAGAATGCAATCAAAAAAGCTCTCAATCCATGACTAAGAGTGGTTTAGTAATAATCACCTGGCTGATAATACTCTACATTATTGATTTTAAGTTATTTTTGAGTGGTTCTAAGTTTATTCTCTCGAAATTATTACAAATTATTTGTAAATATGATGAAATTATGCTGTATCACCACATTTGTTTACCTTCACCTGTAACCCGACCTTTTTTTTCTATTTTAGTAATTGGGTCAGGTGACAGGTGCCTCCTAGTCATCAACTTCAAGGTAAGATATTTTTATTTCGACCGCAAAAGTCATCGCAGTAATTATACTTTGTCTTCAAATGATTATTATTGCATAACTTATACTGTGGCAAATGGCAATATATGTACGTAGTAGCTATACTGTCGTTTAGGAACAATTAAATCTCTCGGTATAACAATTTCTGTCTTAAACAAACATCATCATGGTCTCTCTGACCCAGTATGCTGTTATGTTCTATTACAATCCCACTATCAAATTTTCCACAATTTATTCTAGCTACTGTATTCAACTACAAAGTTATTTTTCCGTAATGTAATATTAAACGGAAGACACAGAAGAGTGGATGCGCTATGCACAATGGATCTGCTAATAGGCAATTCATTAGCTAGGAGAAAGAGAGAGAGATAAAGAGAGAATATATTAATTATATTAACTTCAAATATTTTGGAACTTGTGTGGTCTATGATAAAAAGAAAAGGTAATCATAGTAATGATCTAACTTAAATTTAATATTTTTCAAGTAGGCCTATATAGGTTTAGCCTTTATAGGGCCTATGCATTTTAGATTGCCTATAATATAAGCCCATTTCAAGATATTTGCATTAAAATAATATTAACATATATTACGAAATCCCTGTGTTGTGCTCGGCTGTGGTTGGACCACTGCAGAATTGGGCAACCGCAAACTATCTGCTGCGTGTACGTAAAAGGCGACTAAGGCAGGATCTAAGGATGGCTAGAGGGGACCCACCTCATTATGAAATACTTTCCCTCAGGATTAATTGGTAATCTGAGGAAGGCCGCGGGAAACCACCTGAGAAGCCATACTTTCCCAAGCTATAGGCTACATAAGGTATGGATAAGGCATGGAATTTTGAAGGAATTAACTTGTTGATCTAAAGAGTGCTCTTATGGAGCGAGAAAACAGACTTTGAGTATGAATATGTTCCTTGAACCTGCCATTTGGCAGCGAATATTGAAGATGGTTATTAACAAACTGTGTCGGCTTACCATATTAGTATTATGTATTTAATTACGATATTAAATTATAGCAAGAAACACGGGAAGTTCAAAGCTTGCGATTATTAAGTGTAGCTTACTTCACTGCATTAAGGTGATTGATAATATAGCCTGCAAGAACCTGTTAAGCAGTATCGAAGCCGGTCACGACATTTCTATATACATCGGAAATAATATATATATATATATATATATATATATATATATATATATATATATATATATATATATATATATGCATATATAAAGAACACAATTATATACTTGTACATAGCAAGCAAAACTTATTATTAACAAAAATATTCGAATATCTATAATTATAAACATATGCCCGAAACTAATATTGTACAGATCCGAGTAAATTGGAAGTCCTCCGCTTCGGTTAGTATAACACCTTTACAGAACGACTGTATAAAGGAATTTTCAGCATAATTATATAAATTAGCATGTATTTTTCATTTTAACTCAACTTTTATATTTTACACTTAGATCAATCTATGAAATGATATTTATCTTATTATTTGTACTACTTAAGCCTAGTTAACGAGAAATATTTCAGGATATTCAGATTTTGATTTAGTACTATCGCCGAACCAGTATAAGACTACATAGTCCTATACCGGTTCGGGCAATATAGCTATTACTAAATCGCGCTAAATCGAGCCCCCTGGGATTTAGTACTAGATTTCGCGCAGGGGGGCCCTTGCCCCACTCTGGATTCGTGCCTGATCTTACGTTCCACAACCTTTTCAAGCAAAAAGCCAATTTCACACCTTAGCATTTTGCAAATTATAATTATCAAAATCCTTGTAGACATAAATACACGTTTATCTGTGAATATTACAATATTATATAAGTTATTCCTAGTCAACAACAACCATACGATTAGAGTGCTACTGTTGTCCATGACAAAATCGAGCGCTATGGGACCAATAAACACCGATGAACAGAGTGAGGGTCCATAAACCGTGCGAGCCAGAATCCGGATAATCAGTCCAAGGAAGGGTACTAGCGGAATGGAGGTTTGTGTGTTGGTCTCCAATCATGGACAGTCACATTAGTCATAGAATTATAATCAATTAATTAAAATATAACTTAAGAATAGCTTCAGGAAAATAAACATTTACCCCTTGAAATGAAGATATTTGAATTTTGACTTTCATACCTAACTACTCAGACTAAACTGCCCTGGTATTTTGTCCGATCTTTCATGCAGTCAAACTGTATTGCGTAGTAATGCGTACTAAAAGTAATGCTAAACTACTATTTACTGGCACAATCAACAGCGTTAACAATCATGGCAAAACCCAAGTGAACTTAGCAGAAAACTTAATTCTTATTAGACTCATGTCATATACTCCCATAGTAGGGGTGGAAAATTGATATGGCCCCACCACATATTAATCAGCCTTTCTTCAGATTTTGTATTATCTTCTCTTAGAATTCGAAGCTCAGTCAAGCAATTTATTATTCTAGAAAATCTTCTCTTTTCCTCAGGATGATATCTGTCGAACAAATAGAAGAGACATTCTAAAAGGAAGTCTTGACTCTGTTCCACCAGGGCTGGGTCCTGCAGTGGGCATTCGTCTACATACAAACACAAAAGACAGAGAAGACCATGATTATTTAAAAGATGGTAAAGCAGTATTAGTATTAGTATTGGCTGATATGAATAATGATTGGTTTAGCTTATTTCGTGTAGCTTCAGGTTTATCGTGTAGGCCCTAGTCTTAGATTAATATATCCTCGCTGTGCTCTAACATTCTTTAGTGAAAGCTAGGAAAAAGTTAAAAAGTTAAAAAGCTAAAGTTAACGTCAGTTTCCCCACTCAGAAGCGATGTCAGTTAAAAGCGAGACAGGATTTGAACCCGGCACATACTGATCTGCGGTCGAGTATCTTACCGACGTCGCCACTGGCTAGTATGTGGCGACGTCGATTTATTTGTAGTTGAATCAAAGAGAGAGAGAGAGAGAGAGAGAGAGAGAGAGAGAGAGAGAGAGAGAACTATGATCATTTCTTTGTAACAGAATCAAAAAGGGAGAGAGAACCATGATCGTTTATTAGTAACTGAATCAAATTATACGCGACGCGTATACAATGAGACAGAACACAAATAAAGCGGTCGTCAGAAAGAGCACAATTGCGCTTTATCTAGTTGACACTGGAAACACGGAAACATAGTAACATTGAAACATAGCAACACAAAAATATTAGAGATGAGAAACATTAATGAGGAAAATAGCATTAAACTGTAAAGACCTAAACGAAAGAAAGTCTTTCGTTACTCATATATTCAGATAAGCTTCATGTTTCACTGGTTTCAATAAAGTAAGACTGTGAGTGCATAATGCACTACTTAGTTAATTAATGATTGATGGATTTCTAGTGACAGATTAATTATTGCTAATTAGTTGTTTATGTACATTTTACAACAATTTCTCTTCGCCGAAACTCTTTATTTATTTTTTTTAGTTAGTGAAGTTGGTAGCTTAACAGTAGATTTACATATGCTAGCATCTCAATTGAGCTTGGTACTATATATATGTGTTTATGTATTGTAATTATGGAGATATATACCAATATTTACCAAGCCCAAATTTAAAAGCTTAGAAGTCAAGGGCTTACCCGGAAGCGGATAGTAATTCAGATCACAATCTAGTAATGTCAAAAATTGGGCTGCAGTTGAAGAAAACACTTTAGAAGAATAGTAATAAGAGATGAAACATGAACGGTTGAACGATACAAGAAGATATGTATCATGGTAGGTTCAAAGTACATGTACATATTCCTATTCACAGTTTGCTGTCGTGCTCCATGAAGAGCAATCCACCTATCAAAAAATTAATCCCTTCACAATTTAAGGCTAAGCCTTATCCACATTTTTAATAGTTTCTGACGAGGTTATCCATTACATTCTTCAGTTCTTGCTTATTCGTATCTTACGACATATACCGCTTACGGTAAACATATTTCACCACTGATAATATGCAGACACATAGGTAAACAGACATGCAGATAAACAGAAACACAGACAACCAGACATACAGACAAACAAACACACAGACAAACAGACAAACTGACAGACACACAGGCAGACATTCAGACAAACAGACACATTTACAAGCATACAGATAACCATACAAAACAGAGACACAGACAAACAGATACAGACGAACAAACACGCAGACAAACCGGTGGCCATGATAATGATCGCAGCGAGAACGGCAGATTCTTCTTCCACAAGGTTCAGATTCTTGATCTTCTGTTGCATGTTGAAGATTGGCTCAACGTACTCTCCCTCTAGCTTTATCCAATCCTCGTAGTGTAGAACCATGTTTCGATTAAATCGAAACAGCTTGTGCTCAAAATTGAAACATTTGTTACAACTTATCATGAAGAAGTCCATTCGTGTCGCTAAAAAGTAGACAAACAATCAGTCAGTCACATCAGTAGACAAACAATCAGTCAGTCACATCAGTAGACAAACAATCAGTCAGTCACATCAGTAGACAAACAATCAGTCAGTCACACCAGTAGACAAACAATCAGTCAGTCAGTCGCTAAATAGCCAGGCAGACGATCATGACATCAGCTAGTCAGTCAGTCAGATTATCAATCAATCAAGCCCGACAAGCAATCAATGAATCAATAACTACATAGGAAAAATTACACCCGCTATGTTTAACGTCTGTTTCTCTATCTAACTAGATGCTGTCAGGGACGGTCTGGCTCAGATTAAGCCGAAGGCATCTTGTTTATCATACAAGTGCTCTATCTACTCAACCATCAAACCAGTTCAATAGTTATGTAAAGACTGGTCCATGCCGTAGACAAGGGAGCCTTATACAACACAGCACAAAAAAACAAATACAGAAGATAGCTGATGATTAATGGAAGGAGAGTTAACATTGATTTTCTCTATCTATGCTTCATAGAGTTCCATATCACTACAACGTAGACTTATGATTTCTGGTTATAACTTTCTGCTTTACCAATTACCCATTTATCTCAACGCTCTCCTACTGATAGCTCTTAGATACTTTCATATCATCATTATCATTATCATCTTTCCTTTAATCCCAGTTTAACAAGGGTCAGGATATGAATAGACCATCTTCACGCCCCTCTGTCCCACACCATATCATCAGCCAATCCCCTATATCTCTTCTATTCGTTTTATAACATTTTATAGAAATTTCTGGAGTCTATGCAATCACCAACCGAATGCCTTTTTTCTGATATTGGTTTGAATCTAAAATAAAAATTGAAAAATAAATAAATAAAAATAAGTCAGAGTTCTAAATCATCATCATCACCATCGCCATCGCTATCACCATCGCCATCGCCATCGCCATCGTCATCGTCATCATCACCATCGCCATCGCCATCGCCATCATCATCATCAGCATCATCATCATCATCGCCATCGCCATCATCATCATCATCATCATCATCATCATCATCATCTTCCCTTAAATCCTAATTTAAATAGGGTCGAGTAAGACTTCTAAATAAACAAAATAAATAAACACACCTTTAGTAAGAGCAATCTGATCATCAATAGAGAGCTCCTTGAATCCTGGGATGACCTTAGCAAACTCTATGTGATCTCTGACGCCCTGGTCCATTATAGTAATGCACTGAGCCATTATCTCTCGTCTGCCGTCTATATCGATACCTGTCGCTGTATAGAACTTCATGTATTCCTCCGCCGACATGGGATTTAACGACCCAAACACCTGCTTCCTTAGTTCTATCATTTCCTGCATGAAATACATCACAGAGAATGTGGTTATAAAATATCAATTCATTATTATCCATTATTATTATTGTTATTGTCGATGTAATAAAATACTAGACTATATTATCTATACAATATTATCCTTCAACAAAACACAGTACAAAATCGACATGTAAACATTTATACAAACAAACAATCTAGAGGTACTTTACGACAAAACACTGCATGCCAATCGAAGCAGTTTAGTTTTGATGTTTTAGCCAGCTTTACACATGCCATAAAATTACTTTTTTAACTACTAGAATATACTTAGAAGTCATTTTATACTAGCAGTCCTCACATAGCGAAATAAAATGCAGACACAAATTGGTGTAATGCATTCTGTCATCCAGTAAGAACTAAACAAGTATATCAAGCTTACTGTGATCTTGGAAGTAGCATTGGCTTCTGTAGTAAACATCTTACAGACCTCAATTTTAAAGTTAATGCGTTTTAATGGGCCTTAAACAAGCATGCAAATGTTAATATTTAAGGCTTTGTAAACACATGCTCTATATATCCACTTCTTTATACGTCAACATGTGACAGGAACAACAGCAAACAAACCAAACAACATAAACATAAAATTAGTATAAAAAATAACCCACCACCAATTACACAGAGCTACAGTTAGCCTAATCGGATCGAAATACTTCATATATTCTATTATTGAGCATAGACCAACAAACAAAACAAGAATCAAATAATATTAATGGCAAATTAAAAAGTCAACTTTGCACGTAATAATAGGCAAATCAGCATATAATTGCACAATTAGCCACACCGACTTGAAAATGACTTATATAAAAAGTGCATAGTTTGTCAGTAAGATATATTATTTGATAATATAATAGAGTCACTAAAAGGAAAATTAAATGTCTAGCATAGGTTGTCAAAGTCAGTGATAATATACCTAATTCTAACATGTTTTAGAACACCATTACTGGGAACACCATTTTATTATGCAGATCTTTCTTAAAAAATTCATTTCTAACTTTACCCTAATGTGTCTGAAATCTAATTTTCCTAGACCCGCTATAATAGGTTTAACAGACTCCCATCTATTATAATGAAAGATTGATCTAAAAGCATTATTCCAAGCTACATTTAAATCATGAGTCTGGTCTTTTCTCAAGTCAATACTAACCGTAACAAAAGATAATATGGGTAAGCAGTGGGTTTCAAGAAGATATAATCTAGTAAGATCATTCTTATGTAAAGATTTATTTAAAATACTGTTACTGCTAGCATAAAATCTTCTAATAATGGCATTAGTATCCACATGTAATACGCTATCTGCTTTGAAATTAACACCTAAGTACTTAAAGCGATTAAACTACTTTAAAGCCTCATCTTGTAAAATCATGGGCTTGATAGCAAAATTCGATGCTGAGCCAATAGATAGATTTATTAGTGTTAAATTCTAAATTTAGACGACTAAACGACAGAGAACATTGATTTAATAACTTCTGTAGGCCTAAAACTGTCGGTGAAATTAATAACAAGTCATCTGCATACATTATTACTCCTGCAAAGAGGGGCCCAAATGCACAGCCAGTTTTAGTATTCTTTAACTCTTCTATGCACGAATCGACAAAAATGTTAAACAGTGCAGGTGAGAGAAGACAATCCTGCCTTACGCCACTTTTTATCAAAGAATTAAAAGAGTATGCTAGATTACATCGAACACTAACATTTAACTTAGAGTACCAATCTAGAAGCACTAAGACTATCCATGGGGGCATGCCTCTAATTAATAAACTCGTAAAGAGCTTAAAGTGATTAACTTTGTCAAAAGCTTTTCTGAGGTCAAGAGCTACCAGGAATATACTATTTCCTTTGTCTAAGAAATATTTTATGACTTCAGTCATCACGAAGATAGCCTGACTACATCCAGAATTCGCTTTGAACCCAAACTGAAGGTCATTAGTAGTAAGATAATCTTGGCAAATTTCAAGTATGACCAATTCAAATAATTTCGAAATAAGAGGTACTAAAGTAATGCCTCTATAATTATTGGTATCATTTTTGTCACCTAGCTTATCTTTAATAATTGGTACAATAACCCCAGAGCAGAAACCATCAGGAACACATCTCTGCGTAGCAATGCATTTAAATAGGTTTGTTAAATGCTTCACAATAATTGGATGAGCATAAACTAAATTTTCTTTCATCAAGTTATCAGTTCCACAAGCCTTACCCCATTTAAGTTTCTGAATACATCGATCGACTAGCTCCATGTTTATGCATGCTAGATCGGGCGAATATGCATTGGAAGACTTCGACATATTTTTGTCAGTGGATAACTTGCTAGCTAGGCAGTTATCGAATTCGCGTTTCGCATCAATTACTGAGGTGGAATCATAGTAAACCGACTGAAAATATTTCATAAATTCATCCGCTACAGGTTTGTCATCAGACGAACCATTTATGTAAATTTTTGCAGGTGCTATCTGTTTATGGTTATTATGCACTTTTTAGACCAAATTCTCCAAAATTCGTTATTATTTTTGCTGGCGAAATTCATAACTGCTGCCTCATCATATCTGGAGTCATGGTCTCTAAAATATTTCTTAATAGCGAGCTTATATTTACACCTGACATTATTTTTAATAGCGCAGATTAAACCAGATTTGGGGCGATTCATGCTATTCCAGATTTTGTGCCATAAGATGGATTTTTCTTTGAATTCATTTAGATTGTTATTCCAGAAAGGTTTCAAGGATGTTGAGGGGATTTTATGAATGTGAGAATTTTCTGCAGCTAGTCATGAATTTACAATGCTATTATAAAAAATATTAATTGAATTTATTGCATTGATGTTAGAGAAAGTAGCTTGACTAGTACATGAACAGGAACTGTTAAATAGATTTTCGCAGAGGTGCAAATTAGAAAGTAACGAGCCCGTATCTGCATAATAGGAGTTCAAGTCACCTTTGTCCCATCTACACTTAAGTTTCGTGTTATTATTATTATTGTTAGCATTGTCAGGCCTAGTGGACTGATGGCCTCTGGATGGGTGCATAATTAAACTGCTGAATGAGATATATACTGGCCTGTGGTCACTATGATTTAATGGACTGTCGATAATTTCTATAGAGTTCATATTCAACTTCAATTGTTTAGAAGCATGATCAATGCAAGTTCTAAAATCATAATAAGGATTGATAAATGTATATCTATCATTGACATCATTAGCAATAATATCATCACAACAGCACATGTTTACACTAGACAAAAAAGGACTAATGAGGTTGAATCCGATATGTTTGCCATCTAGTTCAAAATTAGTGTCACCAAGGATAATAATGTCAGAATGTCTATTGCTCTCAATAACGTATCCAATAAAACCTATAATCATATTAACATCGTTTTTATATGTGCTTACATCTGAGATACACGGGAAATATACGTTAAACAATAAAATTGTACGGATTCCAAGTGATAGTTTAAAAGCAATGCATCTATTTGAAGAGTCCGAGCCTATATAATGCATAATTTGGTCTAGTGATTTATGCCAAAGGGTTGCAATCCCAGAGAAGAGTCTACCTCTCAGTATACCCTCCTCAAGGCGTTTAGTCATAGAGGAAGTGAAACAAAATTTATAATCACAGCAGAGCATTGAAAGCTTATGCAGTTCATCATCCCTAAGCCAATGCTCTTGTAAAACGATTATATTATTGTGATTAGTTAGTTCTCTAAGCATAGCTGCGCCGCCATTTGGAAAACCATGCATATTAAATGAAGCAATGTTTAACGCCATATTCAGTTTTTCACAGGATTAAACCACCATTCCCTGACTACTGAGTTTTCCGGCCAAATGTCTTCATTAAATAACTTATCTTTGTACTTAAGTTCACATGAAATCACAAATGCACTGGACTTATACTCACGGCCGTCCTTACCAATGCCCGACAGTTTCTTACAGAGACAATCTGGAATATTACTAGCCTCTAATAGCTCTACCAGATCCTCTGCCATTGTAGATTTTTCGAGCCTTCCCACGAATATGGAATTATTTTTGGTATTGCTCTAACCTTGGATCCCTCTGGTGTAGCTTTCTTTCCGATCAGAGGAGGGTGTCTAGGTTTCTTTCTTTGGATTAGGGTGAAACCTTCTCCGTCTATAGCAGTTTTAGATGATTTAGAAGGTGTTGACGGTATTACCAATGGGTTACGGGATGAGCCGTCTCTGATGGCTGGAGGGGAGCTTGCCATCTCCGCCCAGGAATTTTTGTATATTTATCTATATAGGTTGTGTATAGGGTGTACATAGAGTGTATAATTTTTACCTATTTAGGTAAGCATTTGCAAATGGAGGCCCTGTTTCCACAAAGATTTCATTTGAAACGGGTTTAAGGATCTCATCTCAACACTTGACTACTAATCTGCATTTTCTACATATAAATTTAACCAAATACAAGACACGTTTTCAAATCATAAATAAATCAGGAACAAGAGAAAGTGTGCATAAAGCAAATTCTAGAACATGCAGCAGTCTGCCTCAGATGGACTAAACCCTTAGGACTAAAATGTTCAGTGTGATTATACAATTTATTTAGAA
>CAJHZI010000495.1:2082500-2100000 GCA_905160935.1 Enchytraeus crypticus | reverse complement strand
ATTATTACTCAAATCCAGTCGTCATATGACTCAAATGCTAAAACTCAGTTTAACGCTAAAATTTGCAAGATTGACATCAGAGCACAGAATTTCAACTGTGCATCTATAGATCTGCAGTCGGATATCATACCAACAAACTACAGGTTCAGTCCAAATTTAGACTAAATTAATAATGAATATGTAGAAATGAAAAGTAGACTTACTTTAGTTTGAATGGACATCATTTTCTAAAGGTAACAACTGAATGAAAAGAACTTCATTTCTACAAAATAATTTCAGCCGCTGTATTAAATAGCTGGAGATTAATCTCGCCTGGTTAAAGAGCCACTACCAGAGATATCATACGAAATATGTTACAGCTAACCAATATAACAAGATGAACTAAAAAAGGTAATGTTAACATCAGTTTCCTCACTCAAAAGCGATGTCTGTGATGTGCAAGCCCAGGATTTGAACCCCGCACATACTAATCCGTAGTCGAGTATCATACCGATATCATCACTGGTTCCAGCCAAATAACAGAAACATCATCATTGAAGCGCTTAGAGCTTAGACGTATAAGTAACTCTATAACATCAAAAACTTCTTCACATGCTACTAAATGATATTAAACATGAAATTGCATAATATGTGTTTCTTTAGTCAAAATCCAATAGTAATAAATTGTTTTAAGAAATAAAATACAAATTTAAAAAGATGATAAAAAAGTCATGAAAGTTTTGACATTTTAGTTTATTAGAATCGATAATATTAAGCCTACCATCTTTCGACATTCCCATCTTGATGCACTTCTGGAATCGGCAGTAGGCACAAGAGTTTCTATTTTCATTTGATATATCACAGGAACGATTGTCAGCACATTCGTAAACATTTCCCCTCGACAAACCTCTTCTGAAGAAAGCCTGCTCAATATTTGAATGAAAGAAAATTAAGCAGGTCCACATACAATCAGTATAACTCTATAAATAGCAAACAGATATTAATTCCAACTTCTACAATTATCTAATACTCAATCATTTCACTACACACTACAACAGTTAATGACTATATTAATGCAATGAGAAAGTGGTTTGTGCAGTGACATCGTACGTCTATGGTGTATTTTAATAAAATAGCCTTTAAATGGTTACAAAATTCTGCAGCAGTATAATTAATTTTTTTAATGGTACATTAGTTTTAAAATGCATTTATTTGCAACTGCTTTAGAACTACAGTTCATGACATACCTTGCAAGCCTCGCATGTGATCACCCCGTAGTGTAGTCCTGTTGCTGGAGCTGCGCAAACTCGACATGGTGGCAACGAGTCATCCACTGAAGAATTCATTGTCAGATTTAGTATTCATCCACAGCTAGTAATGTACCACATTTTCTCTCTACAAATTTTTTATATTATTGTATAAATTTGTCAGCAGTTGTGACCATTTTGGTGATGCTTAACCTTACGTTTTGAAATCAAAATCAATATAAATTGTTTCAACAGCTATTGTAATCTAAGCTTACTATTTTTAGAACAATATTTGAGATTGAGCTAAGCTTATGCTGCACTCATCTACTCTGAATAATGATAAATTCATACTCTATCAAACTAAGTACTTTTAAACAGCATAATTAATTTAAAACAAGGATATCTAGATATCTATGTAACAAATATTATTATATTTTTGACGTCCCTGACATCATCCATGTATGACGAGACGGACGTTAAACCTATAATATTATTATACAACGTACGTATTTTAGGGCTATATAATAAATATCTGCTGTAATTAGGAGATAAATTATGAAGATATCGATCTTAAAGGCTCAGATATAATAAACTAACAACATTAATAGCTGCATCATTTGATCAGGATCGCCGGGATTCAACTTCTCATACTGCGGTTAGAATCTGGGACATATATCTTTACTAGACAATCAATTTTACAGATCAATCTTTATTGATTTACCATCATCGCGATTTCGCTACTCAAGTTCAATGTTACTCCAATAATTGTTATTCGTAACGAGTTTTTGAGACTACTTAATACAAGAAATTCAAAAATTTCTCAGATTTCAATACATTGCGTAAAATAAATGTAGGCCTATACGAATGAAATAGGTGAAACTATAATTTTTATTTAGTGCCATAGTTAAAACTCAACTAGATATTCACACTGAAGATAACCCAACAATACTATGACTCTATTTGATTAATTTTAATTAAAATTAATAGATCACAACAGAAACAGCCAGTAATCCTTATTTATTAAGTTATGTCATAAAATTACTGTTTACAACTTGATTGGCCTTGATCTCATAACAGGTGCCCTCGTATCTAGGTCAAGTCATGCCAACTAGTGCCAGGTGATTAAAAATGAAACTACAATATTAGTATAACAAAAACAACAATACGATTAGAGTACTACTGTTATCCATGACAACATTGAGCACTGTAAAACCAAATTAGAGCCGATGAGCAGAGTGAGGAGTCCATAAACGGTTTATTCCATATCTTTGGGTGCGAGACAAAATCCGGGTAGTCAGTTCAAGGATACATTAATCGCTATTATGTTTTATATATATATATATATATATATATATATATATATATATATATATATATATATATATACATACATATATATAATTTTTATACTGTTTATTTCAGGTAGACAAAAGCTATGGTGTGAGAGTCTCGAAAGCAGTGACAAAATAATGACATTGACAGCTTTTATATGTTTTGACAATAATTATACTTAAGCCTGTATCAAGTTTAACAACGTCTATGCAGCTCTAGACCGATATCAGTCCGCGCTGTTGGCATGAATTTCTGAAACAACGCTAACTTTGATCAACTCGATAAACGTTAACGCTAATGCATTAAACAGACATAATAGGATCTGTAGCTAGCGTAGTCCTACGTACTAGCGCTCAATATCGCTACCGGCATTTAAATACAAACTTGCTGAGAGGCATAAATAAATACTGCTATATATTTTTTAGTGAAGCGCAAAATATGCCTGAGCTTTTGAATAGGTACTGCAGATACAATAGCAGCAGTACTGAAACGGGCATTGTGAGTTTGCATTGATATGACTGACATTTGTCTCTATATTTTTGTTTTAAATGATCATTTAGAAAATCTGACCAATTTCGTGCACTCTTCTCTGCTTCCCGACTCCCGGCCCTTCTTCATGTCCACATACAAGTGGATCTTTAACTCTTCTAACATTCATAATCTCGGTCTTCCTCTGCTTCTCTTTCCTTCCTTTCTACATTCTATATGTATGACCTCTCTTAGTGAACTTTCTCCTATTAGAATGTGTCCTATCTAGCTCTTCTTTCTATTTTCTAATGTATTTATCATTAACTGCCTGTCTATCTGTACCAACTCTCTCCAGAAAAAACTTTTTCATTTGTGACTTTTTGGGTCCAGCTAATCTTGACCTATAATCCTTTTTACTAATCTACTTAAATTAAAACTACGTATAACTACACAAATTCATATTCCTAATACGGTTCTCTAAATTTTCTAGATGGAGAGACTTGGGCCTAATTAGAAAGCCGGACAAAGAATAAGAGCCAGTAATTAACAAAACTAATAAGAGATAAATGATAATAAAAGTATGTTAAAAATAAAATAATAAGTTCCAATTAATAGTAAATTAAAATCGTTCAAATAAATAAATCAAGCATATAAATAAGCCATCACTACTTGTATCTCTTCCTTACGAGTGGTTTTCCCAAGACTAAGACTTAAGACATTATAGTATTTGTAGTTCTTTATGATGTACAGAAAGAAAGTAATGAAATAAGTAAAAAAGCAATTATATTACTATACATTTTATATTCTGTTGCCAATTGATAATTATAATATAAAAATATGAATTGAGATTCATCTATGATCATTCAGTTTGCTCAATTTTACAACAAATCATTTAAAATATAATAACAATTCACAGTAAACTAAAATATACTGTATATATTGCAGTATATTCCATAGCTTATTTCTGATGAGCTTTTATTAGTTTAATGACCTATTGGACTGATGACCTGATGTCAAAGGTTTTCTAGTCAATCAGCTCAAACATGAAGTGCTGAACTGAAGATAGAAATAATTAAGTCAAACACATACCTCATCACGACTTGGAAAAGCAAAGAAAAACTGGTTAAAGTGGGGTGGGGGAAAACGCAGAGGGACTGCGTTCCCCTAGCTCTCATTTTTTTGAGGTGCATTTCCCTGCCAGGGGCCATATTAGATACTAGGAGACCAGTAAATACGTTACAGGTGGGCCCGAAAATTTTGACCGTTCCCTTAGCTCTCAATTCCCACCTTATTCACTGGCAGAGAGTAATTACTGGGATTATATAAATATTCCCAACATTCTACAACAGCTTCACATCAACTACCGTGTCAGTGTTCTTTATCCCAACAGTAAAGATCTTCAATAAATATATATAGTCATCATCATCATCATCATCACCATCATCATTATCTTCCCTATAATCTCAGCTTAGCTAGTGTCGAGATTTAAATAGACCTTCTCCACTCCCCTTTGTGGGGTGGGAAACTTTTCCTTTCGTTTTAGAAAATTAAATAATTATGCTAAATTACAGTTTTAAATAGAAACATCAATCGTAATAAATAGAAATTACAGACCATTAGTACAAATAAACAACATACATAGAAAAATTGCTCTTTACACAAACTGCTCAGAGTTCTCATTACTGTTGTGAACAATGTTTTCGATGGTTTTGGAAACAGTTTTTGGCCGACTTCTGCAGATCTTCAAGATTCCATTTCTGTTTATTCTGTCAGCTTCATCTAACTCTTGCTCTAATCAAATCACCTTTGGCTCTTTTCATACTGAACCAGGCTCTACTGTCTTATCAGCATCTGACCGTAAACTTTCCACTTTTCACTTCAACGAAAACATGTCATTTATCACTTTAACGCAAACTTTCCACTTAACTATTTGTATCTTTCTACTATATTTTACGTTTTCAGAAGTTGCTTAACACAGCATGATTGTCGAAACCAAATCCCTTTTAAGCAATGATTTTTCAATTTGTATGGCAAAATGAAAAATGATTTGTGTTAAATGTAGTACAAACATTTACACACGTCATCTTGATTTCTTATCAAGGTGACTTGATAAGAAATCAAGATGATTTCCTATTTCTTATTCCAAGTCTAATCCACAGACAATAAACAACGGTGTTCAAGAAAAACTGCCACTACGCCACAGTCAAATACTGCCCACGAGTGTTTCAAGTCAGTATTTCCACCACGAGAGGTGGAATATTGCCCCAAAAGCGACAAATAAACTGCAAATATCGTTTCAGGTGCGACGTGTTCTCTCGAAAAAACCTCATATCAGTGAGACATTCGACCAGTCTGATAAATCTGCCTCGCTCACCAGGTGGCCGCTGCATGTCGAACAGATAGAATAAACATTCGAGGAGGAAATCTTGACTCTTCTGCACTCGTGCTGGATCTTCTAGATCACAGTTATCTGAAATGAGCACAAAATACTAAAGTATATAAAATATGTCAGTATGTACATTGTGCTCGATGTTGTCATGGATGACAGTGGACCTATAATTGTTGTTGTGTTACAAGTTCATGCATGTATACACGTATGAATATAGTAATATACAGTAAGTACTCACGTGCATACAAGCATGTAAATAGATATATAAGTGTCGATGCTCACACAAACCTACAGTATATACGTGTGTGTGTGTGTGTGTGTGTGTGTATCTGTATATACTTATCTGTATGTTACCCAAGAGCACAATTTGACAAAAACTGTAAAACTATGTACAAATTATCATCCTCATCACTATAATTCCCCCTGGGGGGGATTTAGCGCACTCAGTTAAGCTGCGCGTCAGTTAAACGAAGTAAAGCCACGCTGCACGCGGTTAGTAAATTGTGGGCGACCATTTTGGAAGACCACGTGTAGACAGCTTTGAAAGTAAACAATCCCCAGGGTGTTGGAGGTTATTCTTAATTCCGTGCCAGGCTGCTATTTGAGTGCCAACAAAAGGCAACGATTACTAAAAACCATGGAAAGGAATGGAGGAAATAACGAAAACTACAAAAACAGAAACTTAGAAAGGAAACATTGTAAACACATGCGGTATGTCATGTGTGTAACTATACGAAATAAAAATCATTCGCCACTTCTATGTGCAATAATTGAGATTAATACATTACGTTGTGGAAGCGTCAATCAAACTCAGAAATAAATCCAGAATTTATTTCGAGTAGCCCATCTAGTAGCGCAGCGTTAACATAGCCTAAATATAGCGTTAACATAGCCTAAATATAGCGTTAACATAGCCTAAATATAGCGGTAACATAGCCTAAATATAGTGTTAACATAGCCTAAATATAGTGTTAACATAGCCTAAATATAGTGTTAACATAGCCTAAATATAGTTAAGTGACATTAACATGTACCTGTAATCATAATGCAGAAGACTTACCTTTTATTTACCTTTATTATTATTATTAATTTTTTATACTATTTATTATTATTATTTATTTTTACTCTTTATTATTATTATTATTATTATTATTAGCATTTACCTGTAATCATAATGCAGAAGACTTACTTTTTATTTACCTTTATTATTAGTATTATCATTATTATTATTAGTATTATCATTATTATTATTAGTATTATCATTATTATTATTAGTATTATCATTATTATTATTAGTATTATCATTATTATTATTAGTATTATCATTATTATTATTATTAACATTTACCTGTGATCATAATGCAGAAGGCTGATAAAACCACTGTCTCCTCAGCGCTAAGATTTAAATTCTTGATCTTCTGCTGGACACTGAAGATCGGCCCAGATTGCTCTGACTCTAACTTGGCCAGGTCATCGACGTGAATAACTTTACCGGGAGCCGCAGCGTAAAGTCCGAGCTCTGGGTTAAAGGATCTGTGTTTACAGAACATGAAGAAATCACCCTGCGATCCTGCAAAGATTCAAAGAAAAAAGGATTTTACTATGTGATGTGATATAATACAAAGTGATGTTCTATTATGTGATTTGATGTGCTCTATTGTGATATAATATGCAACAGTGCGATTTGATGCAGTATAACGCAAGATGACGTGCTCTAACGTGACGTAAAATAATGTGATGTGATGTGCTATAATGTGAAATAATTTGCTACAATATGACGTGATGTGCTATAATGTGATGTGCTACAATGTGAATGATGTGAAGTGCTATAATGTGAATGATGTGACGTGCTATATAATGTGATGGCATCAGCAATCAATGTGCTCGATCAAATTACTCGTTAAAAAGGTCTACCAATCAACAGTGTGGCTTTGTTCGGCTGAAATACTTGCCTTTAATGAGTCCAATCTGATCAGCAATACTTAGGTCACTGAATCCTGGAATACTTTTAGCAAAACCAATCTGATTCCTTATATTGTTCTCTAGAAAAGGAATCATTTCCATACAAATTCCTTTTCTTCCATCGATGTCCAATCCGGTTTCCAGGTAGAAGCTCATGTACTCTTCCGTAGACATGGGCTCTAATGGACCAAAGAGTTCCTTCTTCAGATTGATCGCTTCCTATTTCACAGTCACAATGCGCAAATTATAAATCATTGCGAAAATGCAATGGCGTAGTATTAAAGAGCCTTAGTTCAAAATAGTTATTCTTTAGATACAGGTAACTATTTGTAACTACAGGTAACTCCTAACAAATTGTATTAAAATAAACACACAGAAAGTGTGAAATGAGGATAGAATGGACGAGAGAGAGATAGAGAGAGAGTGAGAGAGAGGAGAGAGAGAGAGAGTTGTCTCATGCGTTCATAACTAAATATTAAAACTGCATTGAACTTACATTGTATAGAGCACATGAAATTAGGTTCTAATTCGATTTTTGTAGGTCACAAAACCTACAAACTGACACAAGTCAGATTTTCATGAGTAAAGCAAGAGAGAGAGAGAGAGAGAGAGAGAGAGAGAGAGAGAGAAAGAGAGATAGGGAAAGCAAGAGACAGAGAAAGAGAGGGAGAGAGGAACGAAGAGAGGGAGATAACTTACAAGATATTCCTGTTCAGTCTGCGAGACAGACTCACTTATGTCGACATCACCGGCTACACAGATCTTATGCTTCTCGCACATCATTTCAATTACTCGATCGTAGATTTCAATTTTAGATACGTCATATAATTTAGGCTCAACTTTGAGTGAGCCTTCTTCTGTACTATTCTCATTCTTATCATTACACAGAGGTATGCTTGAATCAACATGGCGAGAAATTGGAGATTCAAAGTCAATATCAGAAATGTTGATGGTTTCAAATATGTCTTCACTGGCTTGACTAGAGATGGACTTACAACTCGATACTCCTGATGACTCAACTGAAGGCATATTCTTATCAACAGACAGTTCTGGCAGTTGTTCTGGAGGACATTCCAAGTCTAATGGAATATCACTCAAAGCGAACAATTGTTTAGTAGAGTCAGTCGAACCAATGGAGATAGTTTTCATACCCAATTCTGAGGAGATTGATATGCTACATTCAGTGATACTATGCTGCCTTGATACACTTGGCTCAACAACATCTTTAGTTTTTATTCCAGAATTTCCTAAATTAGCTTTTAAGTTACTATTATTTCCAACAGGCATCACATCTCCACAATAATCAGATGAGTTTAAAGTATTTGAAGAACTTGGTGTTTCTACAGAATTTTTTGCTCCAGATTTTGAGTCCATTAATTTAGACTGCGATGTTTTTGCCTCTCTTATAGTTGATGCTTTCATTTCATACGTATATCGACCAATCTTTACAGCTGCGCATAAAATACAAACATTTTCACAATAATGAACAGGAAGGAAGTAAATGGAAATAGTTGGAAGGCTGAGCTGCCAACTCACTGGATGAAATCAAGAAGTAGATTCTTCGCATTGAAGCACAAGGCGAACCGAGATCAGGTACCACCAGGTCTCAGGTGTCTTAGTTACCAGGAACCACCAGGTCTCAGGTGTCTTAGTTACCAGGAACCACCAGGTCTCAGGTGTTCTTAATTTTATGGCATAACTTTAGTCACAAAGAAGATAAAAATTTGTAGAATAAGAAAACGTCCGTTTGGCCATAGATGCTTTCAATATTGAGTTTAGGAAATTTTTGCTTTGACTGGCAATCTTTTAGAACAGTAGACAAAATTAATTTTTAATTACGTATTTATCTAACCCAATATCAGTTTTTATCCTCACAACAGTGCAAATCTACACAAGTGACTAGTATTAAGCCAAATATTACCATATATGAATATATAGTGACTACCCCGTAATTATTTATTATAGATGAATACACTACAATACACTATATAATCATAGACTATAAACAAAAAATGTTGAGTCTCTAACTAGAAGCCTTAATTAACTATCAACTTCTGAAGGACTTGAGTAACCCAAGCCATACAAAAATTGACAAGTTCCACACCTGATCTAAAAATTTTACCGTGAGTGAAGCTGCAAGAAAAATACAGTAGATTAGCTTGTCCTAATTTGCTCCGATAAATATAATGACAGATATTACTATAGAAAAATTCTAAATGAAATGAAAGCTTACAATAGGGAACATGATTCTAACCATCTAAAGACATTCCCATCTGGATGCATTTCTGATACCTACAAAAAGCGCAGGAGTTGCGGTTTTTGTACGAAATATCACAAGACCTATCTTCAGCGCATTCATATACATTTATATCTCCTCTGGCTAAGCTTCTTCGATAAAATGCCTAAAATATAAACAATTAATAAAAAAATAAGGAAGTTCATTGTAAAGGTCTTAGAATTACCAACGTACCAATGAAGTAAAAACGGGTTTACAGTACTTGGTAGTCTAACAGAAATATTTTGTATTTTAGACTTGAGTAGACTTTGTTAGCTGCTAATTATGGTATTACCGCACAGAGCTCTGGCTCTTTTGTGGTAGCCTCTTTCGTATTGCTTGTTTGTTTATCTGACTACATGTATGTTCCTATAGCTTGTATAATTTGTGCTGAAATACATGAAGTGAAATAGAATATATATATATATATATATATATATATATATATATATATATATATATATATATATATATATTCTTTATAAATATACTTTAATAAATATACTTTAGTTTAACAATATAATAAAGATATAGAACAAATGGATTCTAAATATAACCTAGCACAGAGTGATGTCTATGATTTTGCCCAGGACCGGTATCAGTGGAGACAGAAGGTAAAAGAGGCTGCTTTGGTGTCTACAAAGTGACGTCACGCAGAGAAAAAGAGAAGATATATATATATACAGTATATATATATATATATATATATATATATATATATATATATATATATATAAATACAGAAAATGGCTTTTTCTCTTGTGTCAAGCTGAAAGGCTGTTTAAACTTAAGAAGTTGCAATTTATTAAAGTTACACCTGCACGAACAATCTTAGCTCAGAATTACTGTCTTTTAAATTATACTAGTATGGTCAGCAGCTAAAATTAGGCCAACTTATTTCCATGCCTGATACAAAATCTACATAGATATTTCAAACTTAATATAGCCTAAACCAAAACATTATCCCACAAGCACCAGTTTGAAAGACAATGAATCTTACTTCCTAATATTTAATATTTAAGTTCTGAAATTGAAAAATCAAATTTTGCACATATAAATAAAAGATCTGATGCAAATGCAAACAAAATTTTCAATAAATCACAGCTATCAGCAAAGGCGCTCAAATTAAATCAATTTTATATGAACCTTTGGCACGCAGCAAATAATATAAATGCATAAAATAAAAAGTATACCTACTTTGCAAGCTTCACAAGAAATGACACCATAGTGTAGCCCAGTCGCAGGTGCACTACACACTCGACACGGCGGCAATGAATTCATAGCTTTGTCCATTTTATGAATAAAACTAGAGCGGGATTTATATTCAATATTTCCTATAATATATTGTTAAAATATCATAAACCCCTGGCATTTCTTTATTTACATAACATTTATATTTCTGACCATTAATTCTAGACAATTTTTCGTTCTCAATACAAATTTACTATAGTCGCTATTGCTCGTGAGAGTTCTGGAAGTCAATGGCAGAGAATCAATGTAGTTTATTAGTGCTACAAAGGGTCGAGGTACGAGTAGCATGGTAGGTTACTAGATTTCAGATAGAATTATACTTGAATAAAATTCGGAGATATAATGGATATGGTTTACCTGTTCTTGTTTAATATTCTTATTTATGTAAAAGGCCTACAAAGGTAAACATTAGAAGGTGAAAACTTAACTGTAAGAAGTGGACTACTAAAGTATTAGGATTTGATTTTCCTTGTTACGGTATCGAGAATTTGAAAGGGATATAGTCGGAGAGTCCTATACTGGTCAGAGTGCCATCTCATGAAAACGTCTTTCTTAATTGATTAATAGATTTTTCAACCAGTTTGATATAAACTTTTCTTGTTTCTGAAATAGAATTAGGCTAGTAAAATAGGGAATAAGGTAGGCCTAGTATAATAAAATTAATTTGCCTTGGATATTTTATTGTTTTAATTGTTAATAAATAAAAATTTATTCAATTTCTAATGTAATATGCTACCTGTTATCTTAGATTTTGAAAACATTGGCTGATTTTGTTTATGGATTGCATTATTAAATATACTAATTGCATCACTGTAAGGAATGCTTGTAAACGTTTAAAATGATAGACTATTTTACTATTGGACCGATTATAACTACTTGAAAAATGACCAATACTGGATCATCTAATGTATCATAGACTGCACACTAAAATTCCATGTCCTAGAAATAATGGACCAGGTATTAGGAGCAACTAAAATACCTCCATGTCGTATATGTGGAACAGCTTCTTCAGGATTTCATTATGGAGTTTATACTTGTGAGGCCTGCAAGGTTTGATTCTCTTAATGATTAGTGCTTTACTCAATAAATTTACTAATCTTTATCTATATAATATATTGTTAACACTTCCTAATGAAGAAATCATTTCAAACACATTCCTAATTTAACTTTGAAGTTATTATGGATCAGTGGTTAAAGTGCTAATTGAGAATTTGAACTGTTAGAATTTTTCAGGCCCCCTGTAATGTATTTACAGATCTTCTAATATCTAATATGGACCCCTTGCAGGAAACGCATTTCTGAAGAAATGAGAGCTAGGGTAAGTGAGTTCCCCTGCGTTCCCCTCCACTTTAACCACTGCTATGGATGAACCGATGAACTTCACTATCTTAAAATTTCATGAGCTACATTGAGTTTTGTGTTTGCTTGTATTAGCATTTGTGCTGTCCGTTGTACATTGCATCATTATTTTTCTAAGGCAAACTAACACCACTGTATGGAATTAAAACTATTTCGTCAATTGCCACCATTTAAATTCCATAATAAGTTCTATTTTAACTTATCATTTATTACTAGATGGCTTTAAAATCTAGATATTTTACTAATTACACTTTCTACTTATGTTGCTTGAGAAATAATTTAATTTATTTTAATTTTTGGTCATCTTCCAAGACGTATAGGAGTTTACGTATCTATGTAAACAGCATATTAAAAATTAAAATAATTAGAATATTATAAATAAATAGAACTTTCTGTGTTCCGTTCTGTGGAGGTACCGGCCGTCTTTACGGCTCGGCCGACTGTAGGTCGTTGCGGCAGTATTTGGATAGTGGCGGCCCCAGACATATTTTATTTCCCTAGACAAACCAGAAGAGTACAGAGTGCTAAGAGTTACTTTGGTACAGAACAACTTTCAGTGGCATACATATGAAAACAAGCAAGATAGGCCGATAAGAGTTGTGGTAAAAAATGTGCACTCTTCATGCAACCCTGAAGATATAAAATCTGAGTTGCTCGCAAAGAATTATAAAATTTTGACGGTTGAGCCGATGCTTAAGAAAACACCGGAGGGGAGAAAACCGCTACCTATGTTTCTACTAAGTTTTGATAAATCTGAATAGGTCAAGCGCATCTATGACATACAGTACCTGTGCTATATGCGAGTTAAAGTTGAAACATTGCGGCAGAATAAACAAATTCCGCAATGTAAAAGATGTCAGAGATTTGGATGCACGCAGAATTTTTGTAATAGAGATGTAGTATGTGTGTGAAGTGTGCAGGAAAACATCTTTCCTCGCAGTGTAGTAAACCCAAAGATCTCCCAGCTAAGTGCTCTAACTGCGCCGAAGCACATCCAGCTAATTACAGAGGCTGCATCATTGCTAAGCAGCTGCAGCAGCGAAGGGATGCCACTTAGAAAAAATCGAAAAATACCCTAACTAACAGTACTACAAGAAATGGAACCTCATATGCCCAGGTTGCAAGTGGCCAATGTAAGGAAAATCAAATATTTGCCACTACAACTAATGCAGAAAGTCAGGAACTACACGTGAATCAGACACTGCAGAAAGTCATGCTGTCACTTAACAATATATGTCCTAGACTTAATAATCTGGAATCCAGACTTACGCCAGTAGTATCAAAATCTATTTCATTGCATGGATCATAAAGGTCTATGAATAGTAACTTGGAATGCTAATGGCATCACAAGCAAGACACAAGAATTTGAAGCATTTCTTTACACTCACTGTATAGATGCTTGTCTAATTTCAGAAACTCATTTTACCAGAGAAAGCCATTTTAAAGTAAGAGGCTATAGAACTTATCATACATACCACCCAGATAATAAAGCCAAAGGCAGTAGTGCAATAGTGATCAAGGAATCTATCTCTCATTATGGAGAAAAAATATTCAAAAGCAAGAAATTCAATTAACCCTCGTGCAACTTAAAACCTTGAAGCAGTCTGTATGTTTTGGAACGGCATATTTCTGCCCAGACTTAATTTGAAATCCTCTGAATATAGAGAAATACTACAGCAAGCAGGTGAGAGGTATATTATAGGTGGAGATTTTAATGCTAAGCACGTTGACTGGGGATCAAGACTAACCAGCCCGAAAGGTAAAGCAGTAAGAACAGCTATAAAAGACCTAGGTTGTAACTTCCATTCAACAGGGAAGCCTACATATTGGCCTACTGATGTTCTAAAAATTCCTGATCTATTAGACTTCTTCATTACGAGAAAAGTCTCTAGTAATTTTATTAAAATAGAAGACAATTTTGACCGATCTTCAGATCATTCGGCAGTCTTGTTAACATTGAGTGAAAATGCTATGACGAAGGAAGCTAGACCAACTCTAGACAACAAAACAACAAATTGGGAAGATTTTAGACAAGACTTACATAATGAAATTAACTTAAAAGTAAACCTTAAATCGAATCAGCAACTAAATGTTGAGTCTGAAAAATTTATGCTTGCAATACAGAAAGCAGCTTTTAACAACACTAGACATATAACAAAAACTGCCAAAAGCTTCCCTTGTAATTATCCATTAGAGAAGAAGAAAATGGCAACAATCCAGGAACCCAACGAGTAAAAATATCCTCAATAATAGTTCACAAAGACTTAAAAGAGAAATTCAAAAGTTTAAAGATGAGTCAATCGGGTCTTATGTGAATGAACTATCTGCAGGTAGGAAGTCAGATTACTCACTCTGGAAAGCAACAAAAAACATTAAGCAGTCTATTGTCTCAGTTCCTCCAATTAGAACTGGCACAGGTCCATGGGCCAGAAACAATAAACAAAAGGCCAATCTATTTGCAGACAGTCTTACTGATATTTTCAAACCAAATAAATCAAATATAGAAGAAGAACTGGATAGCCTCTCGAGTTTAAGCAGTGAAAGCTTAAAATTCACCACATCTAAGGAAGTGGCACTGGTAATTAAAACAAACCTCTCTGCCCGCAAAGCTCCAGGCTTCGATTTGAGCACTGGGGCAATCCTTAAAGAATTGCGTATCAAAGTTATTGTAATGCAAACCTACCTCATAAATGCAGCATTCAGACTTAGTTGCGTCCCAGACATTTGGAAAGTAGCAAAAGTCATAATGATACCAAAGCCAGGTAAACCACGAAATGACGTTAAGTCTTGTAGACCTATATCGCTCCTTCCCATAATAAGATTTTCGAAAAGCTACTCCTTAAAAGACTCAAACCAATCATTGAATATAATAGCCTAATTCCAAATTATCAGTTTGGATTCAGGCAGAAACATTCAACAATAGATCAAGTACATCGCATCACGGATGTTATTGAGCGTTCTTTAGAGGATAAATTAGTCTGCACTGCAATATTTCTTGATGTAGCCCAAGCCTTCGACAAAGTCTGGCACGAAGGACTAATTTACAAGCTTAAGAAAATTTTGCCCAAACAATACGTAGATACTCTAACGTCATATCTAACTGAAAGAACCTTCAGAGTTAGATGTGAAAATGAATACTCTGACCTCAGAAACATAAATGCAGGAGTTCCTCAGGGAAGTGTATTGGGACCAGTATTATATGTTCTATATACTAGCGACTTACCTGAGATGGAGGAAACTATGGTTGCAACTTTTGCTGATGATACTGCTATTTTGGCAACAGGAAATGATGCACAAATTTCAACTGAAAAAGTTCAGCGAGCTATTAATCGCCTTTTAGGATGGACTGATCGCTGGAAGATTAAACTGAATGAGTTAAAATCTATCCACATAAATTTTACCAATAAAAACTAGTTAATCCTCCTAAACTGGTCATTAACGTATGTCCCGTATGACAATGCTGCAAAATATCTAGGGATGAACCTTGATGTTAAATTAAGATGGAAACACCATATTAAGAAAAAAAGGAACGAACTAAACTTAAAATATCAGCAGTTCTATTGGATTCTCGGTAGAAAATCCAAATTATCTATACACAGTAAACTTTTAATCTAAGCTCAAATTTTTAAACCGGTGTGGATGTATGGAATCCAAATTTGGGGCTGTTCAAAGAAATCAAATATTGAAATTATTCAGAAATTTCAAAACAAAGTACTGAGGAACATTGAGAAAGAAACTTCAAAACAAAGTACTGAGGAACATTGTTAATGCCCCCTGGTATCTGAGAAATGATGATATACATCGTGATCTACAAGTACCCTCGGTTGCAGATCAAATACAGAAGGCTGCAAGCAGGCACAAACTAAAACTTCTACACCATATAAATGTAGAAGCGATTCAATTACTGGATAATCAGAATCTCAATAGAAGATTAAAGAGAACTAAACCATTTGAACTCGTTTAGTCTAGCGAATCCAGAATTACAATAGCCTAAGCTTCTTAATTACTCTGCGTGCATAAATGCATTAATGCGATAGTAGAATTTAGGATAATACCAAATAACAGAAGCAGTGCCAATATGTCCAGCTAATTTTTTTTCATGTAAAACTTGCTTTTTAATTTTGTTAGAGTTTGTTTGAACTTCAAGATATTTTGTGAAGAATTTCTGTCAATGTCCTCATTTTATAATTGTGAAGAACATGGGTTCATACGCATGCTATAGTATAAGCAGTATGCAGTCTATTGCTATGTAGTGTATGTTGGATATTTAATTATTTTATTTCTTTGAGAACATTTGATCATGAAGTTAAAACAGTATGCAGTCTATTCATGTACAGTATAAACACTATACAGGCTATTTATGGTTTAGTAGTTTAATGTTATGTAATTATTTTATTTCTTTGAGAGCATCTATGATTTGAACGTTAGTGTTAAGTAGTCCTACTATCACTTATTTTGTCTTAAAGCTAAAATAATTATAAATGGATTTATTTTAGCATTATATCGTGTAGTTAAATATGTTCAATACGGTCAATTTAAAATTAATGGTTGGTCTATTTAGACCAGTTTTAATATGTAATTAAATATTTTAAAAATAAATAAAATAAAATCTTTCAAGAAGTAATGCATTTATCGCAACTGCTCTAAATCTACTACTGGCTCATTGATAGAAGTAGAAACTTAATTATTTTTTATTGGGAAACGTCAAGTTGAAAATGCATAGATCACTTACAATGTACCAATGTATCGTCTAACGGCGGGATTTAGTGCACTTGGTTTAGTTGCTCGTCAATTATCAAAGTTAAGCTATATCGACTTCGGTTAGTACTTTATGGGTGACCACCTTGGAAGACCGAGTGTTGACAGCTTAGGAAAGAAAAAAATCCCAGAGTGATGGAAGGTTATTCTTAAATCTGCGCCGGCTGCAATTGATGCGCCATCAGAAGGCAAAGATTACTAATAACCATGGAGAGGAAGGAAGAAATGGGCCTTAAACAAGCATCTGTGCTTCCTGAGCCAGTGTTTCGTTATGTTAATGTACTCTTACAAATATGGACTAATTTTCACAAGCCATTGAAACTATCATGTATAGTAGTGACATGTAGCAGCCTTTCACTTTGTGCTATTTTATTTCTGTCTTGCACTGCACTAACATTTTATAGATTCACCACTCTCATTGTATTTTTCCACTGATCAGTAGATGTTCTAGGTATGGGGCCCAACATTGCCCATTTTGTT